>OX459029.1:144579445-144646945 GCA_949775025.1 Tricholauxania praeusta
ATGAAAAAATTCCATAATAATTTTTTGATGATAATGGCAAATTTCAAGATTTTCAATTAAATAAAGTCTGGCAATGATTTGACGCGAAAACTTTTTCTCAACTGCAGCAATTCAGAGCCAGAGCTGTAGAAACCCGCCAATGAGTGAAATCGAAAAGAACGAAGTAAATAGAATGACGCTTAGGAATAAGCTAGGTCGTGGCTCTTTATAAGCTGTTGTGCCTAACAACTGTGGAACATTCAATGTTTTGAGCATCGGTCACTAGAGATTTTACTTTTGAAATTTTCTAAAAGCTTTCACTAATCATTTTTTATTCATTTTAGTATTAAAAAAAAAAAATTTTTTTATTTTCTATGAATTAAAATCTTCACGTAAACCTTTCTGTTACTTACATTGGCCAGTGGTCCAGCGGATGCCATTAGAGCACTTGCACAAAACAACCACATGAAAATCCAAATTTTTGAAACAAACATAATTGCTGAAACGAATTAATTATTATATTTTATTTTTAGTTTCTAAGTTAATATCGATACAGGTATTTTACGACACAAAAAAAATTTTAAATTTGAAGAAACATCAGCCAAATCTTAACTCACCTGACTGATCGAAAGCGATTGAGCTGTAACACTTGCTGGACCAACGTTTTATACAGAAATGTTTGCAAGAACTTTTAAAGAAATTTTATGATAATTAATTTCATGATAATACATTTTTTTACAAATATTAATCCTTAAGTTTAATTAGTTTTTTTATATATTACGATAGAATCGTGCTCTTAAATAAATAATTTTATATAATGCCTTACATTAATTAACATTTGGGAAATCATTTTCTAAAGAAATTTTATGATAATAAATTTCATGATATTGCATTTTTTTACAAATATTAATTCTTAAGTTGAATAATTTTTTTTTATATTTTACGAAAGAATCGTGCACTTAAATAAATAATTTTAAATAATGCCTTACACTAATGAATATTTGAGAAATCATTTTTATAAAGAAATTTTATGATAATAAATTTCATGATATTGCATTTTTTTACAAATATTAAATTCTTAAGTTGAATAAATTTTTTTATTTTTTACGATAGAATTGTGCTCTTAAATAAATAATTTTAAATAATGCCTTACACTAATTAATATTTGGGAAATCATTTTTATAAAGAAATTTTATGATGATAAATTTCATGACAATACATTTTTTTAAGAATATTAATTTTTTAATCCTTAAGTTGAATTAGGTTTTTAATATTTTACGATAGAATCGTGCTCTTAAATAAATAATTTTATATAATGCCTTACATTAATTAATATTTGGGAAATCATTTTATAAAGAAATTTTATGATAATAAATTTCATGATATTGCATTTTTTTACAAATATTAATTCTTAAGTTGAATATTTTTTTTTTTTTGTATTTTACGATAGAATCGTGTTCTAAAATAAATAATTTTATATAATTCCTTACATTAATTAATATATGGACCAAAACGCAAAAAAGTGAACTACGGAGAAAAATTTTTTTTTTTTCAAATGTTGATGGTTTTTTATTATTTTCTGGTTATACATATCCCAAAGTATCGAGAAACACAAATTTCAACCCAAATTCTGTTGCTTGCTGCGAGAATTTAGACTGGTTTCCTTGATGCCTCTTTATGAATAAAAATTAACAAAAATACAACACTTATCAAAAGGGTACGTTGCATTCCATATATGTTATTTTATACATGCTATCCGCTTTTCTGAGATAGAATTAGGTACAGTGAAAGTAACTAAATAAAATTTTTCAAGGAAAAAAATGTTATCCGCATTTTGTTTAAAAAAGAATTCGACCGCATTTTTTGATGTAACGTAACAGTCAAAATTACCAAAAAGTCTTTTGGTGCAAAATCTAGCACGTCAACAAAAGAGATAGACTTCATTTTCTTCGAGCACTTTTAGTCTATTTCCTAAAAAAAATTAGAAATTAGCGGTCATTTTCTTAGGTATGTGTCCAGAGCCAAAAACAATTTGTAACGTAACAGTCTTTTTTCATCGATAATATATATAGGAACATTCGGTTATTTACTTTAATAGAACGCACTGTAATTTTTTGATCAAGTTAGTTTTGAATTATGACTTAATTTGAAATATGAACTGATTTTAATATTCATTCACTTCACGATCATGGAATTTATCAAGGAAAAGTTGAGCAAGGCTCAAAAAAACAAGAATTACATTGAAAAATTGAAAAGAATGAATAAATATGTGGATTTCAAGAATAAAAGAGCGGATGCCGAGAAGAAGCGGCGAAAGAAGATGAAGGAGGCAGAAGACGAAATGCCAATCACAAAAATGAAAATTCTGGTTGAAAACCGTCGTGTAGCGATTCGTCAAAGAGTGAAAAATCATAGAAAAAAATCAGAATCGAATTCAGTGCAAAAACAGACTAAAACCAATCCAGGTGCAAGAAGTATTGATAGTAGTGTCACTGAAACAAAGAGAGGTTATAAATCCAAACAGGCGCTTGGTAAAGCAGTGAAGAAAACCATGCAAGCACTTCCTGTTTCGGAGACACGTAAAAAAGCGGTTTTAGCAAAGATTGTTGTGAGCATGAATGATGATGACCGAAATGAAGTTTTTAATATTATCTCGCCATCGAAAGTTCACAACAAAAATAATAGTGACTATGAGCTTGTCGAAGAAATCAAGAGATTTTATTAACGAGATGATATTTCCAGAATTTCACCGAAAACAAAGCATGTCAAACAATACGATAATTTGGAAACTGGTGAAAAGATATTTCTACCAACAAGGCACACGCTTTTCACAGTTAAAGAAGCCTTTGTAATATTTGATGACGAAAGAAAGATCACAGGGAAAGGTATTGAAAATTAGACAGAATTTTATAAAAGATTCTTTTTTCATGTTATTTAATTAGTTATTTTATTGTTTCCATTTTCGCTAGATGGTTGCGGCCTCACCTTTTTCGGAAAACATCAACCAAATCACATCAAATTAAATAAGAATCTCCCCCATGAAATGTGCATGTGCTCTTATCATGCTAATTTCATTGAAGCTGCCGCTGCTCTTCATAAATTTGTTCCGTCCATGCCTAAATATAATGATGGATTTGTTCAGCAATTTTTGTGCAAGGTAACCAACATAGATTGTTGGTTTTCGGAATGTGACAAATGTGATGGAATAACGATTGAACGACTCAAGGAATCCATTGGTGGCATAACACTAACTACTCCGGTGACATGGAAGGTTTGGAGAAAAAGTGATAATTCAAAACGAATCGAGAAATATAAAGAATCTGGAACACTGGAAGGCTTGCTTCTTCATATAACAGCGTTGTCATCACAATTTTTGCGCCATAGCTACGTGAAACGCGAGCAGTCTGATACTTTTAACAAATATGATCGCCCGAGAGCATCGAATGGTCAGTTTAATGAGGAGGGAATGCTGCAAATTGATTTTGCTGAAAATTTCGTCTGCGAGGGACAAGACGAAGTGCAAAGTGCACATTGGAATCAAAAACAGATAACTTTGCTTACTACTGCCTTCTATCACAACGAAAAATTTCAATCGAAGGTTTTCGTATCTGACAACTTAATGCACACAAAAGAAACCATTATTCCCTACATGTACATTTTGCTGTCAGGACTACCAGAATCAGTAAAAATATTGAAAATTTGAAGCGACGGGCCTTCATCGCAACTCAAAAATAAGTTTATTGCAGCAATTATTCCATTATTTGAAAGCGAATTCTCAATAAAAATCTATTGGAACTATTCTGCGACTTCTCACGGGAAAGGTTGTATCGATGGTGTAGGCGCAACTGCCAAAATGATTGTGAGGAAGCATGTTTTGTCTCGTAAATGTATCGTGAACTGTGCTTCAGACTTCGTTGCTGCATTTCATCATACAGAATCGAGAATCGCCATCGAGGAAGTTAATGAACGTGATTTCTCCGATATAAATTACATTTTGAACGCACCTGCGATTTTCTCTTGTGCAAAAAGTATCCGCAACATAGCGACGGCTCACCAAATTCAAGTGATTGATGGAACAATCATCACTTTTACCACTTCGAAACAAGTATACGACTTTTAATTTTTACTGATCTTCACTTTGTAAATTATTTTTAATAAATTTTAATGAGTTGAGTGAATAATTAGAGCGTTGTTGTTTCTTTTGGATTCCATGTCAATTACTTGGAGCTTCTTGAATGTAAAATCGTAAGACCCCTTATAGTTTTTTGCTGTAACTCAAAAACTATGTAGTTTTATTGTATAAACATTATCAGACTTATTGTAGAAAATAAAATTTCCTATCGAAATGACCTTTCTTTAAAATCAAAAAACTTATTTTTTCATCAAAAAAATTAAAAAAAAACTATTTAAAAAAACCGAAAAATTTAAATTTTTTCTAATTTTTGGATATAACTTGTTTCTGAGTGGACTTTTATGTTGAATTAACATTACTTTTGTGTGTAAAAATTAAAACTAACATGGTCTATAGGTAAAAGTCGGTGAAATTATTGAAAAGTAGACAACTTTGAACGACTGTATCTCAGCCAATTTTTATCCAAAATACTTTTGTGGGTCACCATTTTAACGGAAAATATATTACATTTCTTTCTTGCTAGCTAAAAATATCCCTGAGTCCACTCAAAAACAAATTATATCCAAAAATTAGAAAAAAATTTAAATTTTTCGGTTTTTTTAAATGGTTTTTTTAATTTGTTTAATGAAAAAATAAGTTTTTTGATTTTTAAAAATGTCATTTCGATAGGAAATTTTATTTTCTACAATAAGTCTTATAATGTTTATACAATAAAACTACACAGTTTTTGAGTTAGGATTAAAAAAATATAAAAAATGGGCAAATTTGCACCTTTCTCAGAAGTCCAAGCCTTAATTTAATCGCATTTTTGGCTACTTCATTTTTAGGGTTTAATTGAACATACAAGACAATAAAATACCTTTAACGAATTAGTTCCTTATTCAAATACATAGTCAGTAGCCTAATATTGTTATCACACAATTTACAGAGATTTAGTATATATACTTTTCTTCTGAAAACTACTTTTTTGATATAAAGAAAGAAAAATAATAACTACGCATTTTAAATCGGTAATTGTCGTGAAGACAAAATTACACAAACAAAAAGCATACGGTGATTGCGAACCGGAATGAGTTAGCTCGAGAAGAGTTGGATATTTTTTGTGATTGTTGTAAGAGCTGAACGAGTTTCGAGCTATGCATCCTTGCGTTAGAGTAGCATTTACAAGCATAAAGTTTCTCACAACTTTCTTTGTAATAGAACTAAAGCAATGAAATTAAAAAAGGTAATTAAGTTATATTTTTTTCAAGTAGAACCAATATTACTAGCCGTGGTAAATAGAAAACTTTTTTTTAATCAATTTCATTTTAGTAGTCTTTTTCCCAAAACACAGTAGCGGAATGTGGTTTTTTTATCAAAGTTTGTATGCACCATAATACTAACCATAAGCTTATCACACATAGTTTTGACCTGAGTCGTAAATGCGATATAAAAACCATTTAATTTTGCTCACTATTTGATTCAAAGAAACCAATTTTAATTTTTTTTAACATTTTATTATGCTTTCAATGCTACATTTACTAAGTATATAATATACATGTTTAGTTTTTTTTACAATATTTTATGTATTTTCGGCTTCTAGAAGCCTTTTCTTATGTTGTAGCAATTTATTTCCGCTTATTGAACTTTAAACAATTTTGTTTTCCTCCCTTTGCTTGACAATCTATTTTCGGCATGATAGCGCTTAATTTGTGCTGTAAATTGATAAAATTTTGTAAGAATTGTTCTGTAAAAACTAAGTTTTCTGCGATAAAGACACATTTCGATTTGATTTATGTTGGTGAATATGACTTATTCGCATATTAATCATTTGTCGTTTTAGTTTTTCAATTTAATTATTTGCATTATTTTAAAATTAGTTCAATTAATGGACTTAGACTTAGTTAACTTTAAACTATAAAAAATTTTAGTATCACTTTCTAAACTTTGAGCATTTAGTCGGTAAGAGACAAAAAGAAGATTTGAATAGGATTCGTTATTGCAAAATCTCAAATAAGAAATACTTGATTCAGAGAAATGCTGGAGAGAAGGTTAAATGTATCCTGAGGAGATAAATAACACAAGAGATATACATACATAGCAAGCCAAGCTATGTATTATGTTGAAATTGGACTCAAATAGACTTTTAATAAACCAGATTACATTAAACTCGCTTTTGCCGCATATTTCAGTACGAGTTGTAGCCCGAGAAGCTCGAACCTTTGAACCACTGCAATGACTATACTGTAATTTGTGTATAACATTTAGCAGTGTGATGGCGGTTATGATTATATGCTGTGCTTTGCAACTGAATGCGAGATCCAAAAACATTTTCTGGATTACTGGCTCTCTTGAAAAAATTTGTCCGGAGAGACAATTTCTTTTTTCCTTCGGAAAGCGTACTATCCTGGACGGTCACAATTTACGTCAGAAAAAAATTTGTAGATTAAGCAGTTTCTTATGAAAAAATTCTATAATAATTTTTTGATGATAATGAAAAATTTCAAGATTTTCAATTAAATAAAGTCTGGCAATGATTTGACGCGAAAGCTTTTTCTCAACTGCAGCAATTCATAGCCAAAGCTGTGGATCCCCGCCAATGAGTGAAATCGAAAAGAACTAAGTAAATAGAATGACGCTTAGGAATAAGCTAGGTCGTGGCTCTTTGAAATCTATTGCGTCTAAATATTATTATGAACACAACTTTCGAACATTCAATATTTTGAGCATCGGTCACTTAAAGTTTCACTACTGAAGTTTTGTAAAAACTTTCACTAATCATTTTTTATTCATTTAAATTTCTAAAAAAAATATTCTTTTTTTTTCTATGAATTAAATCTTCATGCAAACCTATCTGTTACTTACATTGGCCAAATTGACTTCAGGCTCAGTGGATGCCATTAGAGCACTGGCACAAAACAACCATATGAAAATCCAAATTTTTGAGGCAAACATAATTGCTGAAATGAATTAATTATTGTTTTATTTTTAGTTTATAAGGTAATATCGCTACTAGTATCTTACGACACAAGAAAAATTTTAAATTTGAAGAAACAACAGCCAAATCTTAACTCACCTGACTGATCGAAAGCGATTGAGCTGTTACATTTGCTGGGCCAACGTTTTATACAGAAATTTTCGCAAGAACTTTTAAAGAAATTTTATGATAATAAATTTCATGATATTGCATTTTTTTAAAAATATTAAATTCTTAAGTTGAATAAATTTTTTCATTTTTTTACGATAGAATTGTGCTCTTAAATAAATAATTTTAAATAATGCCTTACACTAATGAATATTTGAGAAATCATTTTTATAAAGAAATTTTATGATTACAAATTTCATGATATTGCATTTTTTTACAAATATTTATTCTTATAATTAATTATATAATAATTATTTTTATGTGTATCAACTTTAATTTCAATTGATTAAAACATCATAATTCTATGAGCTTAATTTGAAATTAGCTTGTAGTTTTAAGTTTTACTCAACGTTTTAAACTTTTGATAAATGAAATAAAGTAAAAATTGAACACTAACTCTGAAGGCCTTAAAATTTGTGTTGTGATGCTTCTGTCAAAATTATAATAACTACAGACAAAATAGAAATACACAAGAGCCCTGATTTGTCTCAATCCGATTTGCGTCGTTTTGACTTGCGTCGCTACATTCGATTGGATTTTTTCACTGAAAAACTGATGTGAACGATTTTTGACTTTGCGTGTAAAAAGGGGAATTCCCATTTTATTATGTAAGGTTAGTTATTCTAAGCATAGTTGCGTGTTAGGAAGTAACAATTTAGTTCTCAATACGAAGTGTTGTTATTAAATCATTAAAATAACAAAAGAAAAGAAAACAAAAATGAATAAAAATAAAAGAAAATTTAAAATTGGATGCATTAAAACGTTTTAAGACGAATGAAAAGCTGTCAACTTAGGAAAAACCCTTGCTTTAGCGCCTACAGCAGTAAAAACCAGAGGCAGTGTTAAAATAACTCAATTTGCTAAAATTGCCACACCATTCCAATGTAAACAAAGTACAAAAGTAAAAAAAATCTTTAATGGATAAAATGAAGTCACCCTTTTTTCTATTTGGATATAAGTACAATCAAAATAAGCAAATAATGCCAAAGATCAATAAAAACCTGGGCTTATACATAAAAAAAGTGATTCATTTTGCGTCGTTTCGATTTGCGTCGCATTTCTCAGATCAACATTAACGACACTAATTGGGGCTCTAGTTTATCTGAGTATTTCCCCCAATCTGAAAGAAAATAATACCATGACAATGATAATAATTTAATCAAGTTTTAGTACAGCATATACCAGGGGTCGACAGCGCCTAACTCTTTGCACTCTTTGCACTCTTCTACAACAACTTCGTATTGTTGTAATTCGCCGAATCGTTGACAAGCGCAACGGCACCAAAAAAATTCAACACTTGCGTGTTGTTGCTTTGCATGTCGTTGTTGGTAAATACGTAGCGCTTGCGACTGCGCACAATTCTTGCTATGCTTTGTTTGTTGTTGGTAATTTTTTTTGTTGTTGGTAATTTTGCGAACTGGTGCGCTGCCGTGTGCGCGTTGTTGCTTTTATATGATAATAAGCCCTTATGGTACCGTATCCAACGATTTGTTGTTGTTGTCGGTTTTTTGTTGTTGCACTCTCGAAATAAAATCCTTGTCGACCCCTGGCATATACGACCATTTGTAGATTTTATCAAAATAAAATTCCTAGTCATAATGAAAAAAAAAAAAAAAAAAACAACACGAAAGTTTCTCAGCAGAGTTCGCTCAGTTTTTTTTATATGTATAGAGTAACTTCGGGTATGTGATATGGTCGGGTAGTATGATATGCCATCATATTTCCTTAAATAAACAACTCTCGACAAAAATATTTTTGTCAGCATATCAGTATCGGAGAAAGATACGTGCTTTGATTTAGCCACAAGTCGAGATTTTATTTGTGTTCATTCCAGGTGCGAATTAAGTTCAAATTAAAGTAAGGATTACAGCCGAAGTACTAAAATTTGTTTGTGGGTGAATATACTTTGTCATAATTAAAATTGTCATAATGGCATTATAACTGAAATTCGGGTAATGTGATATAGTCCAATTTGCTCCACGTAGTAAGGACGTTACCTGTGCTTTTTGCAACAAATTCTTCCAGAGAGATACATAAAATCAGACCTGAGTTCAATGCTTGCAATGCAATTTAATTTGGGCTCACAATGATTGTCTTACAATTTTTGTACGTGAGTCATCTATCTGTTCACCTATTCAGTTTAAATCTAGTTTCCTTTTTTATGAAAATTCTATTCATGTGATCTTATTGTATATTTGGTTCCTACTGTTTTATACTTATTTTACTTTTCATGATGATATATCACATTACCGGCCAATTTCACTAAGAGATGTCACTTGGTTTTTTTCCATTTTGTTGAAATATCTTCAGATTGGCATATGCTATAGAGCTCCTATGTCATAATACATCAACAAACCATAATACATAAAGAAGTAGAAGCTATGCTATAAACGTTACGAGTAATTTAAAATACAAAAATACCTATATCACAATACCCGAAGTTACTATATCAAACTTTTTTCTAAATATGAGTAATTATAGAGTTTAGCTACTTAAATTTATTGACTTTATAGCTATTAAGCTTGGTTTTCTGACATTTCCAACCGTTTTTACGTTTTCGATATAAAGTCCGACTTATGCAAAGTTTTAAAATAATACTTGCTTAGATTTTTAAACATAATAATACGTTTTTTTTTCAACTTTTTACGAGTTTTTTTTTTTCAAATTCAACAAATTTCGATGACTTTTTCAACATTGTTCGATACATTTAAATTATTTTAATATTTTTTCGATTTTTTTTAAATTTTCTAATTTTTTTGAAAAATTTAAAAATTTTGGAAATTATTGCAAATTTTGGAAGTTTTTATATTGTTTTGAAATTTTGAGTTCTAGATCTTTTTCCATTCTTTAGAGATTTTAATTTATTCCACTTTTGAAAATTTTAAAAATTTTTGGACTTTTTTATATGTACATACAGTGTCGGACAAAACATAAGCACGGAGCAATGACTACTTACAGGAAGATGGAGCTGCTTGTAGAAGTCCACGTAAGTGGGTAAAGTTCCTGATTGCCACTCACTTGGGAGTGGCTAGGGATGATTCTTTTGCAAGCAGTTCAAGCAGCTCACAAGCTTCCGGCCTTTTGGCCAAGTATCCTCTGTAGATCCCTTGGACACCCGTCCGGGGGTGAGCTAGTTGTGAGAAGGCGAGTCTCTCCTAGACTTAAAACTTGGAATGTGTGCGTAGGGTTTGGGTCCCACCACACATTATCATCATTTCCAATGAAAACCAAATCAGCCTCGGATAATAGCTCCCACTACGATGACGACCACTGCAAACGAAAAACTCACAATGATTTACGGATATGCACCTGGAATGTCCGGATCCTCCATAGGGAAGGTGCAACTATCCAACTGGCGGAAGCCCTCATAAAAATAAAGGCTGACATCACCGCCATCCAGGAGATGCGATGGAAAGGACAAGGCTGCTTTTAACGGACCAACTGTGATATCCACTACAGCGGCCATGCGGAGAGGCGCGAATTTGGTTGCGGATTCGTTGTAAGTCAAAAATTACCACCTAGTTTCCCGGTTCACGCCAATAAACGAAAGGCTGGCTACGATCCGTATCAAGGCTAAATTCTTCAACATAAGCCTAATTTGCGCGCACGCCCCGACGGAGGAAAAGGACGATGCCACCAAGGATGATTTCTACGCGAGCCTAGAGGACGTGTATGACCGCTGTCCGACCCACGATGTGAAAATAGTCCTCGGCGATTTTAACTCGAGGGTCGGAAGAGAAGGCATCTTGGGCGCCACAGTCGGTCAGATCAGTCTCCACGAGACTATCTCAAACAACGGTCTGAGACTGATCGACTTCGCCGCGGAGCGAAACATGGTAGTTAGTAGCACCAGATTTCAACACCTCGACATTCACAGGGCCTCCTGGCTAACCCCGGATCAAAAAACCAAATTGATCATGTTGTGATCGACGGAAGGCACGCTTCAAGCGTTCTGGATGTGCGTACATTTCGGGGGGCAACACTGACTCCTACCACTATCTTGTTGCAGCTAAGATCCGCATGCGGCTATGCAATGCGAAGAATGTAGGCACGGGCATGCAACGAAAGCTGGACGTTGCCAAGCTACAATCACAACGGACTGCCGAGGCGTACTCCGCTCAACTCTCGGTTAAGCTCAACCAACCAACCTCTGGAACCGACGACGCCGGTGAACTTTGGACACACATCTCCCACTCCATGCGTGCTGCTGCCGAGGAAGTCATTGGTTTTCGACGCCCACAACCTCGAAACCAATGATATGACCAGGAGTGTCGCGATGCGACTGCTGAAAAAAACGCCGCATACAAGAAGACGCTGCAGTCAGCCGCAACGCGAGCCGTGCGAGAAAAGAAAAGAGGAAGGAAGAGAGGCGCATTTTCAGACGTAATAAAAGGGAGCAAGAAAAGCATGAGCGTGAGGAACTTGAGGTGTACTAGAGCAAGAAGGATGCACGAAATTTCTATCAACAGTTAAGCGTCTAACTCAATGTTTCAAGCCCGGAGCATCCACTTGAAGAGACAAAAATGGAAATCTGGTTACAGATACACAGAGTGTACTGAGGTTATGGAGGCAGCATTTCTCCAACTTGCTTACGGGCAGTGATTCCACCAATTCCGCCCAGAGAGAATACAGTACGATACCACCAATCGATGATAACGCAGTGGAAGTACCATCACCTAGCCATGAAGAGGTTCGAGTTGCTATCCAGCGACTCAAAAACAACAAAGCAGCGGGTGCTGACGGCCTGCCAGCTGAGTTGTTTAAAGCTGGTGGCGATGAATTGATAAGGTGCATGCATCAATTCATTAGCAAAATATGGCTAGCGGAAAGCATGGCCGACGATTGGAATCTCAGCGTGCTTTGTCCTGTAATAAAGAAAGGAGACTCGACAATCTGCGCCAACTACAGGAGTATCAGTCTTATACCATCGCATATAAGATCCTCTCGAGCGTATTGTGTGAAAGATTGAAGCCGTATACAGAAACACTGATCGGATCCTATCAGTGTGGCTTTAGACCTGGTAAATCCACCATAGACCAGATTTTTACACTACGCCAAGTCTTGGAGAAAACCCATGAATATCAAATAGATACTTACCATCTCTTCGTCGATTATAAGGCTGCGTTCGATAGCCCAGTGCGGAATTGCCTATACGCAACAATGTCTGAGTTCGGTATACCTGCAAAGTTGATAAGGCTCTGCAGGATGACGTTGAGCAATACGTGTAGCTCCGTTAAGGTAGGAATTGACCTCTCCGGAACTTTTAATACCGAACGAGGTTTCAGACAAGGCGATCCGCTCTCGTGCGATCTCTTCAATTTCATTATGGAGGGGATCGTACGAAAAGGCGGTGTGCATCATAATGGCACCATTTTCTTCAAAGGTGTTCAGCTCTTTGCGTACGCTGATGATATTGATATTATCGGTCGGAGTAAGAGAGATGTTACTGCTGCTTTCACTGCTATTGAAAAGGAATCAGCCAAAGTGGGTTTGACGGTAAACGAGGGCAAGACGAAATACATGATGTCTACTAACAACAACAAGAGAGCACGGGATCTAGACTCTCATGTTACAGCGGGCAACTGTAACTTAGAAGTTGTCAAGGAATTCACTTACCTTGGCACTGCCGTAACCAGTAACAATGATGTCAGTCTGGAAATTAAGCGGAGAATAACAATTGCTAATAGGTGCTACTACGGTCTCAGTAAGCAATTACGTTGCAGAGCTCTCTCTCGATCGACAAACCTAACACTCTACAAGACGCTCATTCTTTCTGTGCTTTTTTATGGCGCTGAGGCATGGGTGGTTTCGACAACAGACGCAGCCGGTCTTGGAGTGTTCGAGAGGAAAGTTCTCCGCAAAATTTTTGGTCCTGTTCGAGTTGGCGACGATTATCGCATTCGAATGAACCACGAGCTGTATGAGCTCTACGCCGAGTGAAAAAATATTAATTAAAACAATTACGGTCTGATGACAGTGCTCAAGAAACATTAAAAGACTCCGTTGAATCGTTTTTATTATTTGCAAAAAAGAAACTACTTGAAAATTTTCCAAGTACTGATTACAAAGAAATCTTGAAGCTAATTATTACTTTTCTAGTTTCCAGCAGCCTGGTGCCTATTATTTAGCTAGATGGATTGCAAAGGCCATATATTGTTTAAAAATATTTTTATTTAAAGATCAATTAAATCAAAAAAAAAAAACAAAAGAGAAGAGGAATCCCTAAAGGAAATTTATTGTTTCATTGTTAAGTGTTACTCTGAAGCTTGGTTTTCTTCTTCTAATGCTATTGAGGCAGCCATGAATGACATTTTATTTTTGAAAAAAGCTGGAATGTTACAAAGAATATAATAAGGAAATAGAATATTGGAATATATAGGAAAGTTGGCAACCCTACGCGACGAAAATGAAAATTTGAAATATTTGATTTGGAAATATATTTTCATTTGAAGTGATTGTGCATGCATGTATAGATTCTTTCAGACATGTTCATATGTATGCGTGTATGCGGAAGCTCAGCTGGTATATTAATGAGGTAATTTGTACTTAAAGTAATGAGTGAAAAAACCGCAAATGCTACGATGAAAATTGATGAGGAGGCTCTTCTACGTAGTCCAACACCGGCGCTGACTGAAACGCTTCAGGGTAACGAGTCCTTTGGAAATGCAGAACTAATGTCTGATGGCTCTTCGAAAATGAAGAGTTCAGGTGAGTGTAGGAGAATATTTACTCCTCGTCAGCAGGTCCGACGAGAGGTTAGGTCTGCAAATTTTGTCATTAAACGGCTTAACGCTGTTGATTGCCTTTCTGAGGCTTAAGAAAAATCTTTAGCTTGGGCTAAAGATGTCTTAAAAAAGGAGACTGAAAATAGCTCCAATGCTGTTTCCACCTCTGTGGAAGTGCGAAATCATCCTGGCTTTTAGAGAAGCAATAAAAGGAATCGCTCGACTGAGCATTTGGACCCTCGCGGTTCGCAAAAGAAGCCGAAGAAGGCTTTGCCGAAAAAGGTGTCGAAGGTTGACAAGAGCAGTAACTTTAGCGATGTAGCAAAGGATTGCTTTAAAGTTAGTCTGACCGATGAGGGAAATGGGAATGGTAATATCCCAGAGGATAAATGGCGTTTAGTTACGGCTTTCCTTAGGGATAAGCTCATAGACCTGTGTACCGCTACTCCAGACGCTCGGTCACCTCAATTTGATGCCATGAGCTGGCAACATGGTTTTAGAGTAATTGACTGCATGGATCAATACTCTCTCGATTTTATTGCGTCATGCGTGTCTCAGATGGGTGGGCTCTGGATAGGTTCAAAGCTCAAGGTTATTCCTCGGAAGGATATTCCGAAGCCACCTCGGGCAAGAATTTTCATCCCTCCGCCCATTGTGGAAAAGTAGAAAATCCTGAGATTGCTCCAATTTCAAAACCCTGGTTTAGCGACTGAGAAGTTGCGAATTATTCGGGCAGAGAAAATGCGAGAGAGTGGCCAGAGTTTCATTATTGAAACTAGTCTGGAAGCCATGCAGTTTATTGAGGATAGGGGGCAACAAGCTGACTTTCACTGCTGGAGTGGTTTTTTGTAGGTTCTTTGAAGACGATGATGTTGAAAGAGAATCTACTCCTCTTACAGGAGTTGAGGAAGACGCTCCCACCACTAAAACCGTGGATGAGACTTGTCCAAATCAATCTCCAGCATTGTAAGGCAGCTTCTGCCTCTCTTTTAGCGTTTCTCTCTTACCTCACTTATGCACTGACAACCTAGTTGTAATTCGCGCTGATGATGACCGAAGTAGGCCTTTTCTTTTGGCGTCTGCTTATCTTCCACATGGATCTCCAACACCCACTGCTGAAGTTGTAGCAGCTTACAACTGGGCTGTCTCGCGTGGATTGGACTTAGCGATAGCTGTTGATGCCAATTCACATCATACACAATGGGGCAGTACAGGCATAAATGCTCGTGGTGAGTCTCTTTTTGATTTCATAATAAATTCTTCTCTTTTAATTTGCAATAAAGGAAACGAAGCAACTTTTGTGACTCGAGCTAGATCTGAAGTTTTGGATATAACCTTAGTTAGAGAGTCTAACAAATTGAAAGTTGATAACTGGCTCGTTTCTGATAATGCCACTTTATCATATCATAGGTACATTACTTTTTCTATTGTCGATTTAAAATCGAAGTAGCCAAATTTCGAAATCCTTTGAAAACAAAGTGGTCGAAATTTGCATTTCTTCTTTCTAAGGACCTAGCTCCTCCGAAAATGGAGAAGCTGGAAAGCTCAGATCAAATTAACAGGGTCGTGAGCGACCTTAGAACAGAACTACGTTCAGCTTTTGAAAAGTCTTGCCCACTGCGTAGAACCTCAAAAAAGAAGTTGCCACCCTGGTGGAATGAAAATGTCCATATAAGTCGTATCACCGCAAGAATGCTATTTAACGTTGCCCGCAAAAGCGGCTTTGCTGAAGACTGGGCAGTTTACAGATTACATTTAAGACTTTTTAAGAAAACTGTCAGAATTGGCGTGATCTTTGTAATTCTATAGAGTGTATCAACCAGTCGGGAAGACTCAGGAAAATTCTTACTAAGGAATCTTTCCCATTGACCTGGTTGAAATGTTCAAATGGGCTATGAACTAAGTCCCCGAAAGACACACTAAATTTGCTTTTCAATACTCATTTTCCAGAAAACTCTTCGGGTTTTCAAAGCTTCCCTAGTGTTTCATTAAACGAAAATGAGATCGAAGACTGGAATTTAGCATCAAGTATTGTATCTGACAAAAAAGTTAGATTAGATATTAGTTCTTTTGCGCCCTATAAATCTCTAGGGCTCGATGGCGTCATTCCTAAAATGATTCAAGAAGCCCCTGGCAACCTTCTGAGTTGGTTGAAGGTTATTTATAGGAGTTGTCTCGTTTCACGCTTCCTGCCCTTAGAATGGAAAAAAGTGAAAGTTTCTTTTATTCCGAAAGCAGGAAAATCTAGCTATGTAACAGCAAAGGATTTTAGACCTATCAGTTTATCTTCATTTCTGGTAAAAACTTTTGAAAGATTATTGGATTACCATTTGCGTGACAAAGCAGTGGCTTATGGTATATCTAATGATCAGCATGCATATGTTAAGGGGAAATCAAAGGAAACAGCTCTACATGATGCTGTGGCTGTTATTGAAAAATCTCTTCTCCATACAGAATTTACACTTGCTTCCTTTATTGATATAGAAGAAGCTTTCAACAATATTCTTCCTAGCGCCATGATGACGGCACTAAGCCACATTGGCACAGAAGGGTGTGCTCAATTAACAGTTACAAATATGCTGCTGAACACGACAATTCGGTCTGAACTAGGAGGAAGTTCACTCATTAGATCTGTATCAATGGGAACACCACAGGGTGGTGTCTTATCCCCATTACTTTGGATTGTTTTTGTAGACGATTTGCTTCGAATCATTAGTCGAAAAGGTGTTAAAGTGGTAGCGTACGCCGATGATCTTCTTTTGCTTGTGTCTGGTAAAGACTTAAATATTTTAAGTGACATTATGTCCCAAGCCCTTAGAAACATAAATGTATGAACCATGAAATGTGGATTAAGCATTAATCCCCAGAAAACGGATCTTGTGGTCTTCACAAATAAACACAAAGTGCCAAGCTTTAAGCTTCCAATTCTTAATAACATTTGTTTGATTCCTCAAGAGAGTGCTAAATACTTAGGCGTAATACTTGATAGGAAATTGTCTTGGAAGCTAAATATAGAAGAAAGGGCACGAAAAGCATGTGTTGCATTTTATACATGTAAGAGGATGTTTAACAAATCTTGGGGCCTTAAGCCAAAAATATTTATGTGGATGTATAAAGCCATCATCAGACCAATTCTGACATATGGAATTCTTGTATGGTAGACGGCTTTAGACAAGCAAACTTATTTGGCAATCTTATCAAAAATTCAAAGAATGGCAGGCATTGGAGTAAATGGAGCAGTAAATACTACTCCGTCTGCTGCTCTCGACACTTTACTCCACTTAGAGGCTCTTGACATTTTCAGTAAAGGGATTGCAGCAAAAAGTGCTGTTAGACTGAGGGAATGTGGTTTTTGGAAATCGAAACCCTATGGTCATGGGAGTATTCTTGCTCAATTTCCTGGCTCTGACATTCAAGGTGGGACTGATTATATCACCCCCACTCTTATGTTCTCAGCCAACTTTCAAGTGAAAATACCTGAAAGAAAGGGCTGGGCTCCTATTTCGAATTCCAAAGAAATATACACTGACGGTTCAAAAATGGAGTCGTGTACTGGGGCTGGAATTTTTTCCTGTGACTTAAGCACTAGTGAATCTTTTTCTTTACCCTGTTACTGTAGCGTATTTCAAGCGGAAGTTTTAGCTGTCTGGAAGGCATGCCAAATTAGTAAATCAAAAATTTTTGAACGTAGTGACAGTTTTGTTATATACGTTGATAGCCAAGCAGCCATTAAGGCCCTCGGCTCTAATATATTCAAATCTCGTTTGGTCCTAGATTGCAGGAAATCACTATGTGAAATAGGCGGGAAATGCAACTTAACCATATGTTGGGTTCCTGGACAAAGCGACATCATTGGCAACGAAACTGCAGATGAACTTTCTAGAAAAGGCTCTAAATCTGACACAATTTTTAAGCCGTATATTATGAAACCACTTAATTAGAGCCAAAATTGGCTCAAAATGTATAAAGTGGGCTAATATGGGATGGTGTAACAGAACGCAAAAAGTGCTCTCATTAGACAAACAAACCCTGAGAATCTTTGTCGGTGTCATTACAGGACACTATTTTATAGGCAACAATGCCGCAAGACTAGGGCTTTCTGATGTAGGGGATCATTGTAGAAGCTGTAAAGATCCGGACGTCGAAGACTCAGTTTTTCATTATCTCTGTGAATGCCCAACGCTGACAAATCGGCGGTTTAAGGTATTCGAATGTCACTTCTTCGACTCTCTTGAAGACATCGATCAAAAGTGTCCAAAATCCATTTTGAGGCTTATAAAAATTTCGAAATGGTTTGAACAGGTTGATAACGAAGTTATAAACAGTGTATACAATGGGCCCAATTGCGGCCTAAGTTATGATGACAATTGTCATCTCCCGTGCTAACCTAACCCAACCTAGGAAATAGAATATAATGGGAAATAGAATATAATAAGGAAATAGCTGAGCGAGCGATGATAGAATTTACAAATCATTTATCTAAATGAAGAGTGCGCTGCACTACCAATATTTGATGACCGAATTGATGTAGAACGGAAGCGTAAAATGACTAAAAAAAATACTGCAGGAAACTTACGACGAAGAACACACTGAAGTTCAGAAAAAGTTACTTTTATCACCAAAGGACGTTTCACACTTTATCAGTAAAGAGCTGCCAACAAAGTTACTTTCGGCCAAGTCAAAAAAACTATTTGAGGGATTTCAAATACCCATAGAAATTTCATACACTGATCCTGGTGTTTGGAAGAATGATGACAGTTATAAGAAGCGGCAAGAAACACTTTCCCAACTTCAAGTCGTTAATGACACAGCTGAAAGGGATGTAAAGTTCATGGAAGAATTCAATTCAAAATTTACAAAAAATTAAGAACAAAAACAATATTTATTACAGATGGTTCAGAGTTACCGTAAACAATATCCCGGTTACAGCAGAAAAACTTTGAGCAAATAAATATAAGTTCTGTGAAACGTTTTGGACTTGAGGATTATTTACAGATAATAATATTTTATAAGAAAATTAAATTAGTTAATAATATAATTGTTGATATTTCTAAGTTATGTGTGTATTATTGGCAGCAACAATTTTTTTTTAAATAATATCAAGAATCTCAGAGTATTGGAAATTAAAACCACTTGCGGCACGGGAAAACACTGTCCAAAAATTATCAAATAATTCATGATTTATTTTTACCTTGGGTAGATTTTAATTAAAATTTAAAATAAGGACCACCCTTATGTACATATATCAAACTTTTCTCTAAATATGAGTAATAATAGAGTTTAGCAACTAAAACTTATGGAATTTATTGGTTTTCTGACATTTGCAACCGTTTTCACGTTTTCGATATAAAGTCCAACTTATGCAAAGTTTTAAAATAATACTTGCTTGGAATTTTAAACATAATAATACGTTTTTTTTTTCAACATTTTACGATTTCTTTTTTTCAAATTCAACAAATTTCGATGACCTTTTCAACATTGTTCGATACATTTAAATTATTTTAATATTGTCGACATTTTTTCGATTTTTTTAAATTTTCTAGTTTTTTGAAAAATTTAAAAATTTTGGAAATTATTGCAAATTTTGGAAGTTTTTATATTATTTTGAAATTTTGAATTCTAGATCTTTTTTCCATTCTTTAAAGATTTTATTTTTTCAACTTTAAAAAATTTTAAAAATGTTTGGACTTTTTTATATATACATATTTGAAATTTGGAATTCAAGAGCTTTTTTCAGTTTCTGGATTTATTTTGAAATTTTGAATTTGCATTTTTGACTATTTCAGCTCTTTTCGACATCTTTAACATTTATGCCAATATTGTTGAACATTTTAAGCTTTTTGATAATTACTCGATGTTACCAAAATTGTTCGAACTTTTTTTTTTTTTTTATCATTATAATACATATTGTTATCACACAATTTACAGAGATTTAGTATTAATACTTTTCTTCTGAAAAATACTTTTTTTATATAAAAAAAGAAAAATAATCACCCCTATCATCATTGTCGAAGTCGACTCTAAAATGCTCGACAGCAGTATGGCTGAAAGCCGCTACGAAGCCGGTGTTGGACATATTGGAGGATGCAAGTCCTGAGTAGAGACCGAAAGCCATCCACTTATTTTAACTTTTATATATAATTCATGTAGCTAGCGAAGCCAGCATTGGATACGCATACTGTAGAATTTAATGCGATTTTCAAGCTAAACCAAAAATTCGAAGGTGCACTATGCACTTGCTATGAATAACCCCAAAAATATTTGAGGTTCAAGGTAATCGGTGACGTGTATCGCTTTTCGATTAGTTAGACTATTTTAATTTATTGCATATAACAAAACAAAGTGAATGTTTCGAAAAATATGAAATTTCTCTTGTATTTACAAGCAAAACGAAATTGGTCATAACACCCATGGGAGTTATGTCCATTGTTATGAGTGACCATAATTCCCAAAATAATTTTGGAGACTATGACCATTTTTGAGGTGAACATAAGGTACAAATATTTTTGGCTATTATAGCCTATGACATGGTACCGTTGTACGCTACTGGAGACGGAATATTTAAACAAAAAAGCTGGAAGCAACAGTCGCCAATATCATCTGCTTCAAGGAAACGATTTACCCAATCGGCATGGCCTTAAGCACTTATTTCTGTTTTTGAACTTCGTCCTCTTCATCACTGGTTAAAAAAAAATGTGTATTTTAAAAATTCTTTGCTAAATGTATGACAATTGACAGCAAATTTAAAAATATTTTTGAATTTCATTCACTCAAATTGTATAAGTCACCTCTCGCACAAATTATTGTCGGAAAAATAATCTATTACAAACATCATCGAGTCGAGTTAGTTCGATGATCGCTTTTTTAGGTCGACTCGAAAGAAAAGTCGACAGTCACTAATATCGACGCTCGACAGCGGTGATAGGGGTGAATAACTACGCATTTTTAAGCGGTAATTGTCGTGTAGACAAAATTACACAAACAAAAAGCATACGGTGATTGCGAACCGGAATGAGTTAGCTCGAGAAGAGTTGGATATTTTTTGTTATTGTTGTAAGAGCTGAACGAGTTTCGAGCTATGCATCCTTGCGTTAGAGTAGCATTTACAAGCCAAAAGTTTCTCACAACTTTCTTAGTAATAGAACTAAAGCAATGAAATTAATAAGTTTTTTTAGGTAATTAAATTATATTTTTTTCAAGTAGAGCCAATATTACTAGCCGTGGTAAAAAGAAAACTTTTTTTTAATCAATTTCATTTTAGTAGTTTTTTTCCTAAAACACAGTAGCGGAATGTGGATTTTTTATCAAAATTTGTGTGTACCATAATATTTACTAACCATACGCTTAGTATACAAAGTTTTTACCTGAGTCGTAAAGGCGATATAAAAAAGATTTAAGTTTGCTCTCTTATTGATTCAAAGAAACAAATTTTAATTTTTTTTTAACATTTTATTATGCTTTCAATGCTACATTAATAAAGTATGTAATAAACATATTTAGTTTTTTTTTACAATATTTTATGTATTTTCGGCTTCTAGGAGCCTTTGCTTTTGTTGTAGCAATTTATTTCTGCATTGATATCGATCAGCTCTATCCAGGCTGCCCTCTACAAATATGCTTTCCACGATTTATTACACAGAAGAGGGCGCTTAATTTGTGCTGTAATTTGATAATTTTGTAAGAGTAATTGTTTCTGTAACAACTAAATTTTCTGCGATAAAGACACATTTTGATTTTATTTATGTTGGTGAATATGACTTATTCGCATATTAATCATTTGTCGAAAAAATACGTTTTAGTTTTTCAATTTAGTTATTCGCATTATTTTTAAATTAGTTCAATTAAGGGATTAACAAACGTGAAGTAAAGAAAATTAGAAAAAAATAAGTTAATCCAAATTTTTCGATGGACCTATTCATGTTGGGCATGAACTATGTAGACTTAGTTAACTTTGAACCATAAACAAATTTTATTTGTACTTTCTAAACTTTCAGAATTAAGTAGGTAAGAGACAGATAGAATATTTAAATAGGATTCATTATGGCAAGTTCTTGTAATAGAGCGTTTTTTGACCCTCAAAAATAACAACAACAAGAAATACGTGATTCAGAGAAATGCTGGGGAGAAGGTTATATGTATCGTGATTAGATGCATGACACAAGAGATGTACATACAGAGCAAACCAAGTTATTATGTTGAAATTGGACTAATATGGACTTGCAATAAATGAGATTATATTAAAGAGCATAGTACCTCCTATACGAGCGATTAAAACTCGCTTTTGCCACATATTTCAGTACGAGTTGTGGCCCGAACAGCTCGAACCTTTGAATGACTATACTGTAATTTGCGTATCACACTTAGCAGTGTGATGGCGGTTATGATTATATGCTGATCCGAATGAATAAATGCGAGATCCGAAAATCTTTTCTTGATTATTAGCTCTCTTGAAAAAATTTGTCCGGAGAGATAGTTTCTTTTTTTCTTCGGAAAGCGTACTATCATGGACGGTCACAATTTACGCCAGAAAAAATTTGTAGATTAAGCAATTTTTTATGAAAAAATTCTATAATAATTTTTTGATAATAATGGCAAATTTCAAGATTTTCAATTTAATAAAGTCTGGCAATGATTTGACGCGAAAACTTTTTCTTAACTGCAGCAATTCATAGCCAGAGCTGTAGATCCCCGCCAACGAGGTCACTAACAGTTTCACTACTGAAATTTTGTAAAAACTTTCACTAATCATTTTTTATTCATTTAAATTTCTAAAAAAAATATTCGTTTTTTTCTATGAATTAAATCTTCATGCAAACCTTTCTGTTACTTACATTGGCCAAATTGACTTCAGGTTCAGTGGATGCCATTAGAGCACTGGCACAAAACAACCATATGAAAATCCAAATTTTTGAGGCAAACATAATTGCTGAAATGAATTAATTATTATGTTTTATTTTTAGTTTCTAAGTTAATATCGATACTAGTATTTTACGACACAAGAAAAATTTAAGATTTGAAGAAACATCACCTGACTGATCGAAAGCGATTGAGCTGTAACACTTGCTGGACCAATATTTGATACAGAAATTTTTGCAAGAATTTTTATAAAAAATTTTAATTATAATAAATTTCATGATAATACATTTTTTTAAGAATATTAATATTTTAATTAATAAGTTGAATAAATTTTTTTGTATTTTACGATTGAATCGTGCTCTTAAATAAATATTTTTATATAATGCCTCACACTAATTAATATTTGAGAAATCATTTTTATAAAGACTAAGATAAAGACATTTTTTATGATTACAAATTTCATGATATTGCATTTTTTTTACAAATATTAATTCTTACAAATATTAATTTTGTTAATTATTTATTCTTCACTTAATTATTTCAAACAATCAAACAAGTAATAAAGTCTATTCCTACCTAACTTAACCAACCCAATATTTAAAATGTGTTTTCACCTTTCTATGAGCAAGAAATGCCAACTTCTAAAAATCATCTCCGATATTCTCACCATCATGAATTATACTTTTTTCTCGGCTTCTATAGCCTAAACCAAAATAGACGAGACGAGACGTAACCAGTAAGTTCGAGTGTATGTAAACCAATGTTGATAGCCAAAATGAACCAACGTATTATTATTATTATTACAATTTATTAGCCTTCAAAAAATTATAAAAGCTAACATTAGATGAGAGCACTGGTTGCTAAGACCATCGTCTCTATGAACCAACGTAATTGATCGAAAGTGAACGAAACATTTTGACGAGACGAGTTGTTCCGTAAGAACCGAACTTCAAAACGTTGCTACTCGTCATAACAGCTTTTTTGGTTCGTTGGCTAGCGTAACATTTTGGGTTAAATGTCAAAACAGACGAAACGATTGCAAACGTTCGTTCAATTGCTACCGTCTCGTCACGTCTATTTTGGTTAAGTCTTATATTGGCGATCTAGACAATTACCAAATTCACCCTCCAAGCTACACTACAGTTCTCTGTGTTCTCTACTGTTGTTCTAACAATGACCTTCTGTGATCTATTTTGTACAAAAATTTTGGATGATAACTGTGAAAATCATTTGGCTACAAGACAACAAAAAATACTCAAGGTTTTTCTAAGTGTACAATGAACGATCTTAAAATGTGGATGTTGCGAGTGTGATATAAACAAAAGATTTTATTGTTAAAATTTATTCAATAGTTATATATAGCATGTTTAAAGTCAAATCTTTAAATTTTATTAAGTTGAAAATATCTGAGGCTAATAACGAAACAAGTTCCACACAGTGGCGTTCTGGAAATGGCAGAACCGATCAAAATCTACTGAAAAAACAGAAATACCACGGGAACTAGCGGATGTTTGTAAAGACATAAGTTAAAGTTTCAATTTTAACATACAAAAATAATGACGAGAGTTTCAAGGATAATGTGGAGGCAAAGCGCAATATTTCAACTGACTTAGTGGACGGAAATTCATCCAAATGAAGTAATTTCATTATTTTGTATTTAACAGAAAAGCGCGATTTTAGAAAATCATGCCAAATACCATTTTAAATCCCCTTGCATAACTCACCTACTATTTTGCGAAGACGTGAGCCGTGAAAGAAAATTGGTTAAACAAAATAAAAAGTTTTTTTTTAATAACCAATACGCCTTCAAAAGGATTTCAAGGGATGCCAATGATAGTAGAAATACTGTCTTCCGGGTAATAAAAAATTGTAAGGCAGACGATAGCATAAATCGAAAGTAGGGAACGACTTGGAGAAAAGTTTATGGTGGCTGTAATTAGGTAAAGAATGTTGTGATCATACTGAGGAAAAACCATAACCTTTCAGAAAAAAAAACCGCTCAGTTAGGCAGATTGTTCCGAGTGGTTGATTGTGAATAGAATGAAAGGAGAGGCTGGGCTGGAGACCTAAAAAGTTCAAAAAGTGCCGGATCGGAATGTTGAAAAGAATTGCGAAGCATAAGTACGCGCTTGACAACTGAGTAAATGATTTGCTTCCAAATTTGAATGTTGTATTATGAATACCGAAACTACGTACGTTTCCGGCTTTTTTCAGCTTCCTGGTCAAGAATTTTATGTTGCCAACGCTAGGAAAAATGTCTCGGAAAAATTTTTAAAAAAATACATAAAAAAACTTTTCCGAAAACTTTCTTGTTTGGCAGGCAATTTGCAGTTGTGGTAAAAGAAACGGAAATTTCCTGACCATAGGTACACTCAACAGCGAAATCAGCACCAAGGAATAATTGCAAAAGAGGTTTCGACAAATTGTTAGAGATCATGAGAAATTTTCCGTTCTTTGGCCTTAATTATGCTTCGTCTCACTACAGTATATCGGCACTTGAGTGGTACCAGCAAAATAACATTATTTTCGTTCCTAGAGTAGCAAACTCAACTCATCTAATTGCGCTGAACTCCAGCCAGTCAAGAGATATTGGGATCATATTGGGATCTGGTGAGGCGGCAATTAAAGGCAACAAATGAGAAAATGCAAGGAAATAACAGACTTAAGACGCAACGGGTGTGCTGCAAGCCAAAAGATCAAGGGAGATACCATCAATGCACTAATGAGAGGTGTTCCGGAGAAAGTAAAAAAAGATTATATTGAACAATAATAATTTATAAATGACAAACAAAAATGAGTTAAATAAATGTAACACAATAAATAGCAACGATCATATAAAATTTACATTATATCTATATTATGCTATACTATTATATAAAGAGGTTAGGTTTGTTTGTTTGTTTGTATGTTCCGGGTAATCTCTGGAACCAAAGAACCGATTCCAAAAATTCTTCTACTAATAGAAATCTACACTATTCCTGAGTAACATGGGCTATATTTTATTTTGATAAAAGCAAGGGGCGCGGCACTTTACATGCAATTAAAACCTTTAACTCGCTATATCTTGGTTCATATGATAGCAAAAGTCTTGAAATTCGGTGTCAGGATGCACATAGCCTATGTTAAGCACTTTACAAAATATGTACGGGATTAGACACCAGGGGCGTGTTGGCTATAAAACTTTAATTTAGGGTGGTCCTCATACGCAAATATCTTTAAAATAGCATTTTTACAAAAACCACTTAATCGATTCACATGAAATTAACACCACATGTCTCTTATATTAAGACACATAGCTAAGACGATGAAACTTTTATTTAGGGTGGCCCTCATACACAAATATTTTAAAAACAGCGATTTCTCAAAGACAAGTAAATCGATTCTCATGAAACTTACACAGTATGGTTTTTATATTAAGGGGCACAAATTAGATTGTAAAAATTTTATTTAGAGTGCATACTTAGGGTGACCCTCATACAAATATATTTTTAAACATAATTTTCACGAAGACAGGTTAATCGATTCACGCTGAATTTAAACCACGTATTTCTTTTGTTAAGAAGCATAGCTTAAGCTTCAAAACTTTTATTTAGGGTGGTCCTCACACAAAATAAAATTTTAAATATCATTTTCTCGAAGACCGCTAAATCGATTCTTATGGAATTTACACCACATGACTTTTATATTAAAAAGCACAGATTAGATAGTATAAATGGGATTTTTGGACCCATTTTTCGAAAAAAATTTTATTGCACGAATCGATGGGAGAAGGCCGAAAATGGATTTTGGAAGTGACAAGTGAGGTCCCCGACCGTCCTAAATGGGATTTTTGGACCCATTTTTCGAAAAAAATTTTATTGCACGAATCGATGGGAAAAGGCCGAAAATGGATTTTGGAAGTGACAAGTGAGGTCCCCGACCCTCCTAAATAGGATTTTTGGACCCATTTTTCGAAAAAAATTTTATTGCACGAATCGATGGGAGAAGGCCGAAAATGGATTTTGGAAGTGACAAGTGAGGTCCCCGACCGTCCTAAATGGGATTTTTGGACCCATTTTTCGAAAAAAATTTTATTGCACGAATCGATGGGAAAAGGCCGAAAATGGATTTTGGAAAAGACAAGTGAGGTCCCCGACCCTCCTAAATGGGATTTTTGGACCCATTTTTCGAAAAAAATTTTATTGCACGAATCGATGGGAAAAGGCCGAAAATGGATTTTGGAAGTGAAAAGTGAGGTCCCCGACCCTCCTAAATGGAATTTTTGGAGCCATTTTTCGAAAAAAATTTTATTGCACGAATCGATGGAAAAAGGCCGAAAATGTATTTTGGAAGTGACAAGTGAGGTCCTCGACCCTCCTAAAAAGGTTTTTTGGACCCATTTTTCGAAAAAAAATTTACTGCACGAATCGATGGGAAAATACCGAAAATGGATTTTAAAGGCGACAGGAGAAATCCAGGACCTGTTTTGGACCCATTTTATGTAAACAATGTTGCAGCCAAAAATTTATGTTTTAAGGCAAAAAAATATATCAAAAGCTTATTAAGGAAATATTTCTTTTCGAATATTTGAATTTTCAAAAGCACCGTTTACTGTGCCGCATCCTTTTTCAAAATTTATGTTGAGCGTTTTGCTTTTTGTTTCGGTGAACTAAAATCCTAATAAATTTTCGCTTACAAATCAATTCTCAACAAAAAAAAACTCAAGGAATTTGCGTAAGGGTCTGAACGGGTAATAAAAAATTTCATAAATGAACGAGGCAATAAATTTTTATTTGTTTTTTTCTGTGATGCTTATTGGAAATAACTATCAAAATTTCCGAAATATTCAGAAATCGAAACTACCTATATTTTATTCGGGCTACCTGCAAATAGAATTTTTAAATCTATTCATTTCACCCACAAGTGTTTTTATTTACTAATGTAGTCGTTTAACGATTGTATATATGTATGTACATGTGGAGTATACCTGTGTGAATCATTCTTTGTAAGTTTTTTTTCTCTGATACTCTAAGATTTTCATTCGCAAAAAGATTTCACATTCTATACCTGTACATAAAATATTCAGTTCCTAAATCTATCAAGCAAGTATGATGTTAAAATCAACAAATTGACTAAAATTAGCTCAACGCTACTCAATTGTCATCTACTTCACACCTTAAACACTTATTGTAATGCAATTTTTATTGAAACGGTATGTCATAATATACACATACGTTTGTAGGCCATTCTATAAATAACTGTACACTTCCTTTTTTTGAATTTTAATTAAATTTATATATTTACTTTAAGTTGTAAAAATGTTTCTTAAAATATATTCTTCGACATAACACCTTTTTTTTCATTTGATTTCTTTTATAGGTTATTGCTCAAGCAATCCTAACGCATATCAAACAGTTTAAACAACACCATTTTCAACTAAAAATTAATATTTTCCGGAAAAATCCGTTAAGGAGGTTCAGAGACCACCCCTTCACTTCCGAAATCCATTTTCGATTCGTGCGATAAAGTTTTTTTCGAAAAATGGGTCCAAAAAAACCCATTTAGGAGGGTCGGGGACCTCACTTGTCTCTTCCAAAATCCATTTTCGGCCTTTTCCCATCGATTCGTGCAATAAAATTTTTTTCGAAAAATGGGTCCAAAAATTCCATTTAGGAGGGTCGGGGACCGCACTTGTCACTTCCAAAATCCATTTTCGGCCTTTTCCCATCGATTCGTGCTTTAATTTTTTTTTTCGAAAAATTGGTCAAAAAACCCCATTTAGGAGGGTCGGGGACCTCACTTGTCACTTCCAAAATCCATTTTCGGCCTTTTCCCATCGATTCGTGCAATAAAGTTTTTTGCGAAAAATTGGTCAAAAAACCCTATTTAGGAGGGTCGGGGACCTCACTTGTCACTTCCAAAATGCATTTTCGGCCTTTTCCCATCGATTCGTGCAATAAAATTTTTTTCGAAAAATTGGTCAAAAAACCCCATTTTGGAGGGTCGAGGACCTCACTTGTCACTTCCAAAATCCATTTTCGGCCTTTTCCCATCGATTCGTGCAATAAAGTTTTTTTCGAAAAAATGGTCAAAAAACCCTATTTAGGAGGGTCGGGGACCTCACTTGTCACTTCCAAAATCCATTTTCGGCCTTTTCCCATCGATTCGTGCAATAAAATTTTTTTCGAAAAATTGGTCAAAAAACCCCATTTTGGAGGGTCGAGGACCTCACTTGTCACTTCCAAAATCCATTTTCGGCCTTTTCCCATCGATTCGTGCAATAATTTTTTTTCGAAAATTGGGTCCAAAAAACCCATTTAGGAGGGTCGGGGGACCTCACTTGTCACTTCCAAAATCCATTTTCGGCCTTTTCCCATCCATTCGTGCAATAAAATTTTTTTCGAAAAATGGGTCCAAAACACCTCTTTGGAGGGTCAGGAACCTCCCCTGTACTCCCAAAATCCATTTTCGGCCTTTTCCCATTGATGCGTTAAGCACAATTTTTCTAAAAATTATAAGTGCATAATTATCATAAATTTCTTTCTTTTCAGAAACATCTTAAGTATTTTCCTTTGGACTTTATTATCAATAATCCTAAGTTTTCTCCTTTGAAAATTTTTGCTTAGTGATCCAAGATATTATTTTTGGATTTTCCTCGGTCTTTCATACAAAAAAAACTTTTATTTTCGCCTTTTGAAAAATAAAAGTCAAAAAAAACTCTTTGCATGTGACTGTTAAAAATCTAAGTTAAAAAAAACTTTTAAAAAAAACTTTTATTAATAAAAGTCAAAAAAAACTTTTATTATCTTATGAAAAAGTTTTTCACAAAAGTTTTTTGAAAAAACTATTATGTAAAAACTTTTTGAAAGAGTTTTTTGGAAAAACTTTTATTCAATAAAAGTTTTTGAAGAAATAGACCGGCAGCTAGCGACAGAAATTTGGTGTTGATCGAACCACGTATGCCTTTCAGGATTCTAAGCATATTACACTTGCTGAATAATAATTTTGTAATATAAGGGTTGGCGTCTGGGGCATTTCGAAGAATAGCGAATTTGAAATTGCAATAAAAATAGACATTTTTAACCAATCGAACCACGTATGCTATGTGTATTACATGAAATTTTAAGGCAAAATAATCCATCAGAAACACTTGGCATACGTGTTGAGCTGGGTCTAAGGGCCAATGCCCACTCTTACACATGCAAACAAAATTAGCATTTTAAGTCAATCGAACCATGTATGCCATATATATTACGTTAATATTTATGGAAATATTTTTATCGGAAAACCATCGGCATACGTGTAGAGCAGGGACTAAGGACTCTTGAAGGCATGTGGATGTGCAAAAGAAATACCCATTTTGGAACAATCGAACCGTACATGCCTTCGTAAGATAATTCAAGTGACAATGTCATTTGCAAGATAAACATAAGGGCATACGTCTTCAATGGGACATAACTAACGGCATACGTTTTAAACACGGTGAAGTTTGACCAAATTTTGAAACAATCGAACCACGTATGCCCTTAAGGCTTTCATTAAATAATCATATTAATAAGTGATTTTTTAAATGACATACGAATCCGCCGGGGCAATTGCGTTAAACAATAAAAAAACCAATGTCATATTTTAGGTAATTTAAGACCAATCGAACCATGTATGCCCTTAAAGTTTTCATTCAATAGTTATGTAAATAAGTGATTTTCGAAATGACATACGAATCCGCCGGGGCAATCGCGTTAAACAATAAAAAGTATGAAAAAATATCCAAATAAAAAGCATTGATATGTTCGCAACAAGTAAATTTTTTCAATTACATACATATGTGAACCAGCGATCCCCAGCGCCTAACCCTTTCCACTCTTTTACCACAACTTCGTATTGTTGTAATTCGCCGAATCGCTCACAGGCGCAGCTGCACCACTATGCTTTGCTTTTTGTTGGTAATTTTGCGTTGTGTTTTGTCACCAGCTTTTTATCTATATATTAATACGTGAACATCGAAACTTCCCAGCAGATTTTGTTCATCGATAGTAATCTAAACTTTCATCTATCTCATAAACTTTTTATCGCCTCTAGAATGCATGATTTTTAGCACGGCGATGTCATAGAAAAAGTAGTGTATGACTCTTTGCGTTACCGAGTATGTAAACTTTTTATCGATATAAAAAAAAATATAAAAAAATGTTTGACCGAGTATCGAACGATTTTGATGAAATTTGATGTGAAGATAGATTGAATTTTAAGTAAAGATATTTGTTTATAGTGGACGGTGCCACGTCCCTAACAAGAAAAAACGTCTTTACGGCTAAACTAATGGACCGATTTTGATTACATTTAGTTTGGATACAGATTAAATCCTAAACATGATTTCTAAAAACACTGAGTTCCTTTTGGTGGGCATGACATCGCTTTTAAAAGGAAAATCGTTTTCACTGCTAAGCTAATGGACCGATTTTGATGGAATTTGGTACAGAGATGGAATGAATCTTCAGGAAAAGTATTCGGTTTAAAGTGGACGGTGCCACGCCCCCAATATGAAAATATGTTTTCACAGTTAAGGTAATGGTCCGATTTTGATGAAATTTGATATAGAGATTGATTGTACCCTAAAGAAGAGAAAGAGTGGGAAATAAAACAACATGATACCCTGATTTTGATTTTTCGAATCGATGACAAAAAATAGCTCTTTCCAGTTTAGTTTTTTAATACTAATAAGTATTTTTTGTTACTTTATTTGCGCTTCATTAGAACATACATATCTTTATACTTTGAGCTAGCTGACCTTTATTAAATGAGTAATATAACTAAATACTTTCGTAAAACGGTGCTGTAAACAATGAAATAATATTCATACATATTATGTATTTTCAACTTTGAAAATTGATAAGTAATAAAATAAAATAGTGATTCTATTATCTGGCATTTTCCGGGATGAGATCGGTTCCAACAATCACGTATAATCGAAGTTCAACTGATTTATTTTGAGTTACAGTTGCGATTTCGCTTATTTTTTAAAATTATTGTTATAAAATAAACGAAAAACATAGTTGTGTTATGCTTTGAAGAAGAACGATAACGGGTCGGACTGAACGGTAAAGAGCTCCTTATTTTTGAGTCAAAATCAAATAGACAACGTAATAGAAATTATGTAGTACCAAGAAATTGATAATTTTATGTTGTTTTGCTTTTAAATGTCCATTGAATGTAATTTCAAATGTGTGGTGAAGTGATGTGATTTGTGAAACTAAATAAAATCGTAGTCAATGAACAAAAAGGTTTTGATATTAATTGGCCGGCAAAATTTTTCCAAGATTAAAATTTAGTACTAACGGTCGACCTCAGGCGATACTAATAAATATAAATTCACTTGTGTGGATGCATTGAAAGAAATCAGTGAATGAAGTAGGAATTGATATAGTATTTAAAATAGGTACAGGCAAAGTTCAAATTAAAACAGGGATTCTAATTTCTGAGCAAATTTTTGCATTCCTCTCTCTAAAGTCAAAATGATTCCAGCAGTAGCAGTGGATCTGATTCGACTTTGAGCGAAAAACAGTTTCGCACAAAGAGGCGATATCATTTTCGAATGTATTATTGTCTTGGGCAAAATGGAATAATTTATCAATTTCGAATATCGTCAAAATCCAATAAATCCGTAGTAAGGCGGTTAAACTCTTGTCTAAATCATGCAAACGTAGTCAACAATATCCAATTTTTTTCAACCCATCTAAAATCAGTGTTTCTGTTAATTTTTTTAAATAAATTTGTATATTAACACTTAGTTACTATGTAAAATAAATAACCAACTAAGATTCTTTTCTCCTTATGAAAATGTTTGAAGTAAGTATTGAAATTCTCTTTGTAAAAAAAAGCTTGGAAATTAGAAAATATATTGTGAAATAAAATCCTTGTGATGTGAACCTTGCAAATGTGAACAATACTTTATACAGGGAAATTTCCGAATTCGAATGCATAGAGGTCGCTCAATGCCAATAAATCGTTTTGAGTAAATTAGTAAATTGAGAGAATGAGTAAATCAGAGCCAAACTTTCAGATACAAAGCTGCGTATGATATTATAATTTCAACAAATTTCTATTAAATATTTTCGTTAACAAAAAACACTTTACGTAAATATAGTATCACCTACTTAATAAAAAATTCAATTGAGTATATTTAAGCAAATTTTTTAAGACAGATTCCATTGAAATTGGCGAAAACCCATATTCATCGACAATTTTAGGATGATTCCGGCCTTCCCTAATGGAAATAATTTAAGGGCTTTCTAGGAAGATATCAAACCAATATCAATATTTCTAATTAATATATTTTTTCATAGTATTGTATTACTTGTCGACTGGCCAATAAGTGATGCTATCAAACAGATTTGTGTTACTCACTCTTATTCTCAAATAACATTGAAAACAGCAACTTGTGATTTGTTGAGACTGCTTCCGCCTTCATAGCTTCTACGTTACAGATAAAATTTAAAAAGTTCGCAGGGCTCAGTTAAAATATTTAATCTTTAATGCGATTGCCCCGGTCGATTTGTATGCCGTTTGTAAAAATTACTTAAGTCAATGATTATTTCTTGAAACTCCAAAGGGCATACGTGGTTCGATTGTTCCAAATTATTGCAAAATTTTGTCGTATTCTCACTGTTTTTATAGAGGTATGCACCACAGTCATCGTATGCCCTTTTGCATATACACATTTTAAGGTTAGAACTTTAATCTGCAATACATTTTATTCGTGGTTCGATTGTTCCAAAATGGGTATTTCTTTTGCACATCCACATGCATTCAAGAGTCCTTAGTCCCTGCTCTACACGTATGCCGATGGTTTTCCGATAAAAATATCTCCATAAATATTAACGTAATATATATGGCATACATGGTTCGATTGACTTAAAATGCTAATTTTGTTTGCATGTGTAAGAGTGGGCATTGGCCCTTAGACCCAGCTCAACACGTATGCCAAGTGTTTCTGATGGATTATTTTGCCTTAAAATTTCATGTAATACACATAGCATACGTGGTTCGATTGGTTAAAAATGTCTATTTTTATTGCAATTTCAAATTCGCTATTCTTCGAAATGCCCCAGACGCCAACCCTTATATTACAAAATTATTATTCAGCAAGTGTAATATGCTTAGAATCCTGAAAGGCATACGTGGTTCGATCAACACCAAATTTCTGTCGCTAGCTGCCGGTCTAAAAGTTTATAAAAACTTTTATAACAAAAAAGTTTTAAGAAACTTTTATTTTGAAAACTTTTTGAATAAAAGTATAAAAGTTTCAAGGTCTGCCCACCACACATTATCATCATTTCCAATGAAAACCAAATCAGCCTTGGATAATAACCCCCACTACGATGACGACCACTGCAAACGAAAAACGGACAATGATTTACCGATATGCACCTGGAATGTCCGGACCCTCCATAGGGAAGGTGCAACTATCCAACTGGCAGAAGCCCTCGTAAAAATAAAGGCTGACATCACCGCCATGCAGGAGATGCGATGGAAAGGACAAGGCTGCTCTAAACGGACGAACTGTGATATCTACTACAGCGGCCATGCGGAGAGGCGCGAATTTGGTTGCGGATTCGTTGTATGTCGAAAATTACGACACCTAGTTTCCCGATTCACGCCAATAAACGAAAGGTTGGCTACGATCCGTATCAAGGCAAAATTCTTCAACATAAGCCTAATTTGCGCGCACGCTCCGACGGAGGAAAAGGACGATGCCACCAAGGATGATTTCTACGCGAGCCTAGAGGACGTGTATGACCGTTTCCCGACCCACGATGAAAAAATAGTCTTTGGCGATTTTAACGCGAAGGTCAGAAGAGAAGGCATCTTTGGCGCTACAGTCGGTCAGATCAGTCTCCACGAGTGAGGAACTTGAGGTGTACCAGGGAAATAAGGATGCACGAAAATTCTATCAACAAGTTAAGCGTCTAACTCAAGGTTTCAAGCCCGGAGCATCCACTTGTAGAGACGAAAATGGAAATCTGGTTGCAGATACACAGAGTGTACTGAGGTTATGGAGGCAGCATTTCTCCAACTTGCTTACGGGCGATGATTCCACCAATTCCGCCCAGAGAGAATGCAGTACGATACCACCAATCGATGATAACGCAGTGGAAGTACCATCACCTAGCCGTGAAGAGGTTCGAGTTGCTATCCAGTGACTCAAAAACAACAAAGCAGCGGGTGCTGACGGCCTGCCAGCTGAGTTGTTTAAAGCTGGTGGCGATGAATTGATAAGGTGCATGCATCAACTCATCAGCAAAATATGGCTAGCGGAAAGCATGCCCGACGATTGGAATCTCAGCGTGCTTTGTCCTGTAATAAAGAAAGGAGACCCGACAATCTGCGCCAACTACAGGGGTATCAGTCTTATTTCCATCGCATATAAGATCCTCTCGAGTGTATTGTGTGACGAATTGAAGCCGCATACAGAAACACTGATCGGATCCTATCAGTGTGACTTTAGACCTGGTAAATCCACCATAGACCAGATTTTTACACTACGCCAAATCCTGGAGAAAACCCATGAATATCAAATCGACACTCACCATCTCTTCGTCGATTATAAAGCTGCGTTCGATAGCCCAGCGCGGAATTGCCTATACGCAACAATGTCTGTGTTCGGTATACCTGCAAAGTTGATAAGGCTCTGCAGGATGACGTTGAGCAATACGTTTAGCTCCGTCAAGGTAGGGAATGACCTCTCTGGAACTTTTAATACCGAGCGAGGTTTCAGACAAGGCGACCCGCTCTCGTGCGATCTCTTCAATTTCATTATGGAGGGGATCGTACGAAAAGCCGGTGTACATTTTCTTCAAAGTTGTTCAGCTCCTTGCGTACGCTGATGATATTGATATTATCGGTCGGAGTAACAGAGATGTTACTGCTGCTTTCACTGCTATTGCAAAGGAATAAGCCAAAGTGGGTTTGACTGTGAACGAGGACAAGACGAAATACATGATGTCTACTAACAACAACAAGAGAGTGCGGGATCCAAACTCTCATGTTACAGCGGGCAACTGTAACTTAGAAGTTGTCAAGGAATTCACTTACCTTGGCACTGCCGTAACCCGCAACAATGATGTCAGTCTGGAAATTAAACGGAGAATAACAATTGCTAATAGGTGCTACTACGGTCTCAGTAAGCAATTACGTTGCAGAGCTCTCTCTCGATCGACAAACCTAACACTCTACAAGACGCTCATTCTACCTGTGCTTTTTTATGGCGCTGAGGCACGGTTGGTTTCGACAACAGACGCAGCCGGTCTTGGAGTGTTCGAGAGGAAAGTTCTCTGCAAAATCTTTGGTCCTGTTCGAGTTGGCGACGATTATCGCATTCAAATGAACCACGAGCTGCATGAGCTCTACGCCGAGTGGAAAAATATTAATTAAAACAATTACGGTCTGATGACAGTGCTCAAGAAACATTAAAAGACTCCGTTGAATCGTTTTTATTATTTGCAAAAAAGAAACTACTTGAAAATTTTCCAAGTACTGATTACAAAGAAATCTTGAAGCTAATTATTACTTTTCTAGTTTCCAGCAGCCTGGTGCCTATTATTTAGCTAGATGGATTGCAAAGGCCATATATTGTTTAAAAATATTTTTATTTAAAGATCAATTAAATCAAAAAAAAAAAAAACAAAAGAGAAGAGGAATCCCTAAAGGAAATTTGTTGTTTCATTGTTAAGTGTTACTCTGAAGCTTGGTTTTCTTCTTCTAATGCTATTGAGGCACCCATGAATGACATTTTATTTTTGAAAAAACTGGAATGTTATAAAGAATATAATAAGGAAATAGAATATAGGAATATATAGGAAAGTTGGCAACCCTACGCGACGAAAGTGAAAAAACGTTCGAGCTCGCGAATTCTTTAAGTTTTTAATAAATTACTTCTTTTAAAATTATAATACCGATTTATTTCGGTAAAGTGAATTGTGTTTCTTAATAGCAAATTAAAAGAAAAACTTTTTTTTTTTAATAAAAGAAAATTCAAACTTTATCGGAACTGGGTTTCGGCGCGGAAAAGTGCAAAAAGAAAAATAAATAAATCATCGTTTTGTTTTTGCTTTGAAATTCTTTGATTTTTTTTTCGGTTTTTTTAAGTGTTATTATTTAGTATTAAACCGCGAGTTTTGTTGAAAAATAGCGCGTGTTAAATTGAGATTAATAATAATAAAAGTTATTTCAAATAATAATAACTTAACCCTCCGTTCAGCGGTAAGCTTTGTCCCACTAAACAAGCGGTAAAGTTCCTAGGGACCTCAAATTAAATATACTATTTTCTTAGTATTCCAGTGTGATTTGATGGTTTAGAGTTTTAACTAATGATTGAAAGCAAGCCTAAGTAAATACAGAAATATGAACTTTACGAGTATACAATATGTTATGAAAAAGAGAGGAGAAAAGTTTTTGGAGCTAAGGTAAATTATACCAATTTTATTTGGTAAGTTATAATTATTAAATTTAATGCAAATATTACTGTTTTGCCTGTTCAGCTAAGATAGTTGAGCATGGAAAAACAGGATGGTCTCTATTCCATGACGCTGCTACCTGATTACATTTGCGATTTGTTTCGCGTATGATTATGTGTGCAATATTTTCCGCGATCAAAAAACGAATAAATGTCCATGGATCATAAATGCTGCACAATGACCCTGCTTTGCTGGTATGATTTACAACGTTGTGAGCACGAATACGGAAACTCGGTGGTCAATTTTTGTTCCATTTCGTACTATTTTTAGACGTGAAATATTCACTATCGGTCTCAGTCTGACGAAGAATTGAAATGGCAGCAACAGCTTGTTCTCATCAAATAGTTCATCTCCACATTCGCTTCGCCTTCGACATCGAAAACATCAATATTTTATCTGGCCGATATAGAAGGTCAGTGTCATCATCCTCTTCAGCGTCAAACGGATCAACATCATTATCACTCGCCTCATCCATGTAATTAGCAAATCTTTCATCTACCACCTGTTTTTCTGCATCCAGTTGCCAGTTGCTGGCAGCGTGTTCTGTTATGTATTACCATTTCGACATAATCCCATATTCCATCTGCCATTATTCTTGAGAAAGTACTACAAAGTTTTCACAAAAAATCAAATAAACTTGAAACTTTTCAGAAAAGAAAAAAAAAAATCAAATAAACTGGTAGTCTGATACTGAAAAGTTGCATCAAATTGCCTGAAACTCATTGCAATACAAATTTAGTATAAATAAAACTACGAAGCACAGCCTACTACAATTCAATATGCAGTGCAAATTCAAAATTCGAATCTTCATATTGTTTTTCGCTAAGACCTCACAAGGTCCGTAGGGACCTTACCGCTTATTAGCGTACTAAATGTCTATAAGCCGAAATAAAATACGCTCTAATACTAGTATTGTTTCAATGTTAGTTTCAATCAGTGTTCGAAAATGTACAGTACGGTACAATTCAATCGTGATTTGTGACGATTTTAATATGTGCGCACAATTCAGTTTTGTACTGTGCAAGCACAATACGTTTATTTTTCCTTATAAAAATAGCGTGCCGAAGTTCTAACGAGTACACATACTTTTCATGAACGAAGAGCGCACACAACCATTCTTCTTTTGTACGTCTCTGAGCACAGAACATAAATTTATTCTCATTATGTTTTGTGAAATAGAACGAAACAAAACCAGTTCGTTACCATGTCAAACTTGCTTCTTTTTGCTATGAAAAGCTTAAGACATGCCAAATATGAGTTGCCACCCAATTCGATTCATACCGAATGTTTTGACTTATGCGACAAAAAATTTAACATATCATTTTAATTAAAGACATGTATATTTAAAATTTTTCAGCAAACAATTAAAAAAAAATTTTATTTAGACTTAAATGCATATTTATAACAATTCGTGGAGGACGCGAATTCTTAAATGATTGACGAATTTCAAATTTCCTAATAATCGAATGATAACCTACGTACATATGTATGTTTAAAATTGTAATACTCTATTTAAGTTTTACAGTTTCTACCATTTGAATTTATTGAAAAACAACTCACATAAATTTTATTTTTAAACTTTCCCATCAGATGGACGCAATAAATTTCATTCAACCTTTCCTCATCGGTTAGTGCAATACAAATTTATTTAAGCCCAATTTCCATGCGATCTTATCTTATCCCATATCAGGGATATCAAATCAAATTTTTGTAAGAAAGAAAAAGCATGCGAACAGAACCTAATGCGCTTGGAGAACGCGAGAGTGAATAGCATATATTTGCTATCTTAATAGCATGTGATGTCCTCCCTGATATTTGATAAAATAAGATAAGATAAGATCACATGGAAATTGGGCTTTATTCAATGTTTAATACCATTTTTCTCATACGATGACACATTTTTCTGATTTAGTATAATACATTTTTTTTGCAAGCCGGTGGCATCACTGATGCAATTCGCTGTTGAGTGAAATAAACGACACAATTGCGAATCGTACTGAGCAAAACACGACACTCTATTTCTATTTATAAAGTACATGCTACGGTGCAAACACAAATACAAAAAAAACCAAAGCCAAGAAATGCACAGAACGATTCATGTTGTGTACCTTACTGAGTTCACATTTCTGTTTTGTACTGATATTGTTTTGTGCATTGGATTGCACACTATAGAAAATAAATAAGGTTTTGTGCTTCGGCTCGGTACAAAACGAATTGTACTGTTTATTTTCGAACACTGCCTGAGATTGCTCCAATTTCAAAACCCTGGATTAGCGACTGAGAAGTTGCAAATTATTCGGGCAGAGAAAAAGCGAGAGAGTGGCCAGAGTTTCATTATTGAAACTAGTCTGGAAGCCATGCAGTTTATTAAGGATAGGGGCAACAAGCTGACTTTCACTGCTGGAGTGGTTTTTTGTAGGTTCTTTGACGACGATGAATCTGCTCCTCTTACAGGAGTTAAGGAAGACGCTCCCACCACTAAAACCGTGGATGAGGCTTGTCCAAATCAATCTCCAGCACTGTAAGGCAGCTTCTGCCTCTCTTTTAGCGTTTCTTACTGAGGAACGCCTTGATGTCGCTTTGATTCAGGAACCACGGTTTCATGAAAGTAGAATTTGTGGTCTTAACCATTTTCTATCGTAAAATATAAAAATAAATTATTCAACTTAAGAATTAATATTTGTAAAAAATGCAATATCATGAAATTTATTATCATAAAATTTCTTTAGAAAATGATTTCCCAAATAGTAATTAATGTAAGAAATTATATAAAATTATTTATCTAAGAGCACGATTCTATCGTAATATATAAAAAAACTAATTAAACTTAAGGATTAATATTTGTAAAAAAATGTATTCTCATGAAATTTATTATCATAAAAATTTTTTATAAATATGATGTCTCAAATAATGTAAGGCATTATATAATTTATTTATTTAAGAGCACGATTCTTTCGTAAAATATAAAAAAAATTATTCAACTTAAGAATTAATATTTGTAAAAAAATGCAATATCATGAAATTTATTATCATAAAATTTCTTTAGAAAATGATTTCCCAAATATTAATTAATGTAAGGCGTTATATAAAATTATTTGTTTAAGAGCACAATCCTATCGTAAACAATAAAAAAACTAATTAAACTTAAGGATTAATATTTGTAAAAAAATGTACTATCATTAAATTTATTATCATAAAATTTCTTTAAAAAGTTCTTTCGAAAATTTCTGTATAAAACGTTGGTCCAGCAAGTTTTACAGCTCAATCGCTTTCGATCAGTCAGGTGAGTTAAGATTTGGCTGATGTTTCTTCAAATTTTAAATTTTTTTTTTGTCGCAAAATACTAGTATCGATATTAACTTAGAAACTAAAAATAAAACATAATAATTAATTCGTTTCAGCAATTATGTTTGTTTCAAAAATTTGGATTTTCATGTGGTTGTTTTGTGCAAGTGCTCTAATGGCATCCGCTGGACCACTGGCCAATGTAAGTAACAGAAAGGTTTACGTGAAGATTTTAATTCATATAAAATAAAAAATTTTTTTTTTTAATACTAAAATGAATAAAAAATGATTAGTGAAAGCTTTTAGAAAATTTCAAAAGTAAAATCTCCAGTGACCGATGCTCAAAACATTGAATGTTCCACAGTTGTTAGGCACAACAGCTTATAAGGAGCTACGACCTACTTAGCTGATTCCTAAGCGTCATTCTATTTACTTCGTTCTTTTTGATTTCACACATTGGCGGGGAATTTGCCATTATCATCAAAAAATTATTATAGAATTTTTTCATAAAAAATTGCTTAATCTACAAATTATTTCTGACGTAAATTGTGACCGTCCATGATGGTACGCTTTCCGAAGAAAAAAAGAAATTGTCTCTCCGGACAAATTTTTTCAAGAGAGCCAGTAATCAAGAAAAGACCTCCCATTCAGTTGCAAAGCACAGCACATAACCATAACCGCCTTCACACTGCTAAATGTTATACACAAATTACAGTATAGTCATTACAGTGATTCAAAGGTTCGAGCAGCTCGGGCTACAACTCGTACTGAAATATGTGGCAAAAGCGAGTTATAATCGCTCGAATAGGAGGATTTATGATCCTCTTTAATGTAATCTCGTTTATTTCAAGTCCATATTAGTCCAATTTCAGCATAATAGCTTGGTTTGCTATGTATGTATGTATATCTCTTGTGTCATTTATCTCCTCACGATACATATAACCTTCTCTCCAGCATTTCTCTGAATCACGTATTTCTTGTTTGAGATTTTGCAATAATGAATTCTATTTAGATCTTCTTTTAGTCTCTTTACGACTTTATTCTGAAAGCTTAGAAAGTACAAATAAAATTTGTTTAAATTTGGATTATTTTGCATTTTTCTAATATTTTTTACTTCACGTTTGTTAGTCCTTTAATTGAACTAATTTTAAAATAATACGAATAATTAAATTTTTTCCACAAATGATTAATATGCCAATAAGTCATATTCACCAACATAAATCAAATCGCAGAAAACTTAGTTTTTACAGAAACAAACTTTTCTTACAAAATTATATCTATTTACAGCACAAATTAAGCGCCATCAAGCCGTCAAAAGATTGTAAAGTAATTGATGGAAAAAAAGTGTGTGTAACAATATCAAAAGCGTAATCAATTGCTACAACATAAGCAAAGGCTCCTAGAAGCCGAAAATATATAAAATATTGTAAAAGAACTAAATATGTATATTATATATTTAATGCTATTTTAGCATTGAACGCATAATAAAATGTTAAAAAAAATAAAACTAAAATTGGTTTCTTTGAATCAACTAGTGAGCGTTACGACTCAGGTCAAAACTTTGTGTGATAAGCTTATTTATCTATCTATCTACTATTATTAAACGATCTAAAATTAAATGAATATAAATAAATAAATAAATAAATAAATAAATAAATATGTATACGAGTGAACTTTATTTCGAAAACAGCGGCAGAGATTTTGATGGGACTAACGGATTTGGTGCATATGAAAACAAAATGAAGATTGGACTAGATTTTAAGTCGTTAAAGACTCCAACAGGGGCGTGGCACAGCCCTTAACTTTAATTTTTATAACGTGATAACTCGCAAACAACTTAAGATATTTTGACGAAATTTGGTGCAAATCATAAATATCTTCAATAGTACCAAAAGTGGGCGGAATTGGAGCAGAGGACGTGGCATCTTTCAACAATTGAAAATTTTAATTCAATATTACTCAAAAAAGGCGCCTACGTTTTTCACAAAAAGTTTGAAGACAATACCGCTAAAAGCAGTCCTCATAACAAGTTATGCCACTATACTGGCAAAACTCGTTAAAGGGCGTGGCACAGAGAACTAACGACGCAATTGTTATGAAATTTAACATGGTAGATAAACTAGCTATTGGGTATCTTGTAACCAAAAGTGGGCGCAACGACACTTGTGGGCGTGGCACCTTCCATACTTTCGAAAAAAGTAAAATGCTTTATTTAGTGTACTATGAGAGTAATATTGTTTAAATTTGGTGTAGAGATGTCAGTTACTATAAGCTTTGAAACTAAATGGATTTCGATGGGATTACATCAGTGGGCGTGGTACCTCCCATACATGCAAAAAACGTTTATAGTTATATTTAGTGTGCTGTGGGAGCAATTTCGTTAAAATTTGATGTAAAGGTATCTGTTACTATAAACTTTGAAACTAAATGAAAATCGACGAAATTACATCAGTAGGCGTGGCACTTCCCATATTAGCAAAATACATTAAATGTTATATTTAGTGTGCTATTGGAGTAATATTTTTGAAATTTGGTGTAGAGATGTCGGTTACTATAAGCTTTGAAACTATATGAATTTTGACGGGATTTATTTAGTAGGCGTGGCACCTCCCATACAAACTATAACGTCAATTAGCATATTTAGCATACTAAAGGAGTGATCCGAATAAAATTTGGTCTCAATATGTTCAGCCTCATTCAACTTAGTTCGAGTTTTTCAACGTCTTTCAACTGCTTCATTATTTTTCAACCTTTTTCAATTTTTTTTAACCATTTCCATATTTTTTCGAATTTTTCAACCTTATTCAACTTTTTTCGAGTTATTCAAACTCTTTCAAATTTTTCAACATTTTTCTCCCTCATTCAACTTTTTTTGAGATTTTCAACTATTTTCGAGGTTTTCAAACTCTTTAAAATATTTTAAACATTTTCCATGTTTTTTTTTTTTTTGGACTTTTCAACTTCTTAGCTTAACACTTCACTCAACTTTATCAGCCTTCTTCACCTGGTTCAACCTCTTTCAACATTCTCCATATTTTTTTGACTTTTCAACTTCATCAACTTAATTCAACTGTTGGAAGATTTCAACCTCTTTCAATTTTTTCGGCTGTTCAACCTCATTCAACTTTTTTCGAGACTTTCAACTTTTTTCGAGCTTTCAATCTCTTTCAACTTTGTCAACACTTTCATATATTATCGAGTTAATCAACCTTTTTCACCTGCTTCTACCTCTCCCAACGTTTTTCAACATTTTCCATTATGTATAATCAACTTCTTTAAATTTTTTTTATAACTTGTTTTCGGCTTTTCAACCATATTCAATATTTTTTAAATATTTCCGACTTCTCATTCAATTGCATTACATTTTTTCGACTTTTTCAACCTGAAGACGAAAAACCGAACTTTGGTCGGTCTCCTTTTATGGTACACACAAATTTTGATAAAAAAACCACATTCCGCTTCTGTGTTTTGGGAAAAAAACTACTAAAATGAAATTGATTCAAAAAAAAAGTTTTCTTTTTACCACGGCTAGTAATATTGGTTCTACTTGAAAAAAATATGACTTAATTACCTTAAAAAACTCATTTATTTCATTGCTTTAGTTCTATTACTAAGAAAGTTGTGAGAAACTCTTGGCTTGTAAGTACTACTCTAAAGCAAGGATGCATAGCTCGAAACTTGTTCAGCTCTTACTACAATAACAAAAAATATCCAACTCTTCTCGAGCTAAATCATTCCGGTTCGCAATCACCGTATGCTTTTTGTTTGTGTAATTTTGTCTTCACGTTAATTACCGCTTAAAAATGCGTAATTATTATTTTTTTTTTCTTTTTTTTATATAAAAAAAAGTATTTTTCAGAAGAAAAGTATAAATACTAAATCTCTGTAAATTGTGTGATAACAATATGTATTATAATGATGTTTGCTACAAATAAATAAAAAAAAAAAATAAAAAAAAAGTTCGAACAATTTTGGCAACGTCGCTTTTCAACAAGCTAAAAATGATCAACAACATTGGCATAAAGGTTGCAGATGTTGGAAGGAGTTGAAAAAGTCAAAAATGCAAATCCAAAATATCAAATGAAATACAAAAATTTTTAAAAATTTTCAAAAAAAGTATAAAAATTACAAAAATTGTAAAAGTTTCCAAAAATTTTTAAGTTTTTCGTTAAATTAGAAAACTTAAAAAAATTTAAATATTTAAAAAATTAAAAAAAAGCTCTAGATTTCCAAACTTCAAAATTAATTAAAAAATTCCAATAATTGTGAAAATTTCCAAAAAGATTTAGTAAAATCGAAATCTTCAAAAATTGAAAAAAGCTGAAAAAACATATATACCAAATAAATTTAAAAAATTCAAAAACTGCAAAAAATTCTTGAAATTATCAAAGATATATAAAAAATTCCAAATCATTAAAAAATATAAGAAAATCGAAAAACTTGAGAAACTAAAAAAGCTCTTGAATTCCAAATTTCAAATATACATACAAAGAAAAGTCCAAAAATATTTAAAATTTTTAAAAGTTGAATAAATTAAATTCTTTTAAGAATGGAAAAAAGATCTAGAATTCAAAATTTCAAAACAATATAAAAACATCCAAATTTTTCAATAATTTCCAAAATTTTTAAATTTTTAAAAAAAATTAGAAAATTTAAAAAAATCGAAAAAATGTCGACAATATTAAAATAATTTAATGTTGAAAACGTTTTCGAAATTTGTTGAATTTGAAAAAAAGAAATCGTAATATATTGAAAAAAAAAACGTTTTATTATGTTTAAAAATCTAAGCAAGTATCATTTTAAAACTTTGCATAAGTCGGACTTTATGTCGAAAACGTAAAAACGGTGGAAGTGTCAGAAAACCAATAAAGTCCATAAGTTTTAGTAGTTAAACTCTATTATCACTCATATTTAGAGAAAAGTTTGATATATGGGTCGTTCCATCTATAATTTGCTTTTTTTACCCTGATGTGTTTTAAATTGGCTGAGAGTTTTTTGAGTGATTAAGGCATTATCTAATATATAGAAAAATATTATATCAAACTTTTTCGACCAATAGTTTTGATAAAAAAATTAATTTCTTAACCCTGTTCAGAGCCGCTCGTAAATAACACAAAAACTTGAATGATAAATATAAACAAACAAACACAATTCAAATTCGCTTTATATTATTTTTATTTTATTTTTAATAAATGACAAAAAATTCGCAAGTTTGGAAAAATTAACGCCTAAGCGTTATACATACACTGAAAGAAAAAAAAAAATTTACGTTTCAGGAAAACATCGATTTCTCAAATACTCCAAAATCGATTTCAGCTTTTTTAGGCTCAAATCGTTCAAAACATATAGGAGTACCACTCCTTAAACTTTTGTTTATGTTTCTGCATCCTATTTGATTTGACAAGCATTTTAGTAAAGATTGATGAAACTTAAAAATAAAATTTGGATCGTCCATTGATACTTTTGTAAATTTTTCGATATTTTTTTTGTAATTTTTATAGCATTTTCAAACTTCTTAAATCTTCAGCTTTTTTAAATTTTTAAAAGTTTTTCAATTTTTTTAAATTTTTCATTTTTTTTGAAAATTTCAAAAATTTAAGAAATATTAAAAATTTTAAAAATGAAAAAATTGGCTAACAATGAAAAACTTAACTATTTTCAATTTATGCCAGTTTTTTAAATTTTTCCATTTTTAAAATTTTTCATAAATCTTTACTAAAATGCTTGTCAAATCAAATAGGGTGCAAAACAATAAATGAAACTTTTAGGGATGGTACTCTTATATGTTTTGAACGATTTGAGCCTAAAAAAGCTGATTTAAGATTTAAGCTTTTTTTTATTTCAATTGTATCAAAAATCTTTGTTTATGCCCAATGTTGAATGAGATTTCGGCCTGTACTTTCGACGCACTGACAACAAATGTAGTTTTTTAAGTCTGAACGGGACATCGAAATATGCGTTAATGCAAAGAAAAATTTTTCAATTACATACAATCGCATAGTTTCTTATGCATACTTTTTTGAATCTTTATGCCCTCAGAAAGATTTTAGAGGACAAAAGTCAATGCATAATGTCTCTCTTTAAAATTTGTTATCAAAACAAAACGTGCAGTAGAAATATCCAAATTAAAAATGTTTCACTTGAGTTACTTTGCATTCGAATATCTCGAAAAGTGTTATATATAAATGTGAAATTCGCTTACATTAGTTAAATCTGATTGTTTTCCAATGAAAATATGATAAAGCAAAATGTTTTCAAGAATATTTAATTTGTTTGTCTTGGTGTACCTTGCGGTGGAAATGCCCATATGCACTAAATCTCCAAATTTCATCAAAATCTCTGCAGCCGTTTTCGAAAAAATGTGTGAAAATATATACATATATCGGTCACACTTTGTTTTTTTTTTTGACGTTTTTGAACTCGATTTGAAACGAGATATCTCAAAAACTATAGTAGATAGGATAAAAAATCATCTGATCATATTTGTTGAGAAAGACTATAACTTTATATAAAAAGTTAAAAAAACTTAAGTAATTTTGTTAAAACACAAATTTTTTTGAAGAAGAATGACCGATATATGCGCAAGTCCACCAGAATTAGCGTTTTAGCTGGCCTCGTTTTTTTTTTATTTTTTGGAGTACATCTTTCAGCCATGGTTTTTCTTGAAGCTAAGACTTCAAAGAAAGACATAGTTAAAATTGCATTCAAGTTAAAAAAACATGAAATGTTACATGTAACGTTAAATAAAAAAAATAGCTATCTAAATTTTAATTGAACAACCTTGAATATTAATTCAAAATAGCCTTAGCTTCAAGAAAAACTATGGCTGAAAGATGTACTCCAAAAAAAAAAAGAACTAAAACGAGGCCAGATAAAACGCTAATTCTAGTGGATTTGCACATATATATATATGTATATTAGAGTGGTTCTTAGAAAAAAAATTGGCGACGCCCCCTCGGTTCGAAATAAGATAAAAAAAAATTTAAGAATTAATTTTAAATTTTTATCTTTAACTTCTAAGGACCCTATTTCAAAGTGAAAATGTATCATTTGGATTTAGTTTTCGAGATAGTATAATCATGGGAAGTTGCGGAAATAGCTGTTCACAATATCTTTTTAAGTTGGAAACTCCCGAAAAGCTTTTACATATATTTTTTTCATATGGAAGGCATAAAAAATAAAAACTGTTATTTTCTCTAAAAATTGTATTTGATAATCTGTAATTTTATTAACATATTATGATAGCCTAATTAATTGACTTTAATTCCATATCACATCAATATATTTAAAATCTGTTCAGGAGAACAGATTTTTAGAAAAGCCATATTCGCAACTTCCCATAACTAAATCTGGAAACTAGACCCGAACGACACTTTTTTTTATTGCATTCTTTCATAAAATTTAAAGCTACTTAAGAAAAAATAGTTTAAAAAAATGGCGGATTTGGATAGATTTCATTTTGGAAAAGATAAAAATTTTAAATTAATTTTAAAAATTTGTTTACCCTATTTCGAACCAATTGAGGGGGCGTCCCATTTTTTTTATAAAGAGCCACACTCTAAGCTTTAATTTCCTAGTTCATTGGTGAAACACTTTATTGGAGGAGGGAGTGGTCTATCTTGAACACTTTCTGAGGTACAGGGTTTTAACAAAATTCCTTTAGAGCAGAGATGCTTACAAAATATGCTTCGGGATCTGATTACAATAACATCAGTTGGGGTAAAAAAAACTAAAAAAATTTTGCGAAAAAAAATTTAACTTTAGAAACAGACCTGAATGAGCAGGTGAGTTAAAGACAGAATTACACAAATAAAAAGCATACGGTGATTGCGAACCGGAATTGTTTAATTTCGGTAACTGTCCTGAAGACAAAATTACACAAACCAAAAGCATACTGTGATTGCGAACCGGAATGAATTAGCTCGAAAAAAGTAGTATATTTTTGTTATTGTTGAAAGAGCTGAACGAGCTGCGAGCTGTGCATCCTTGCGTTAGAGTAGTACTTACAAGCCAAGAGTTTTTCACAATTTTCTTAGTAAAAGAGCTAAAGCAATGAAATTAATGCGTTTGTTTAGGTAACTAATTTTTTTTTTGATGTACAGCCAATATTACTAGCTGTGGGAAAAAGAAAACTTTTTTTTTCCATTTCTTTTTAGTAGTTTTTTTCCCAAAACACAGTAGGAGAATGTGGTTTTTGAAGTGAAAACTTCTTATGGCACGTCGTGCGGCTGAGGAAAAAATTATAAGCTCGCGACACCGACCGTCATCGGGATTCCCCGTCATGAATGAGAGCGATAGTAAAATTTGAATGTTCTATTGTTTCTCTTAAATAAATATTCCAAGTGGAAGACAAAAAGCAAAGCAGACACAATAACTGACACATTCCATTCTCATTCGACGATTGTTATGCTTACATGTTTGTTTCTTTCAAATTCCGCGTTGTTGCGTTGACAAATTGAGAATGAGAGCGAGAGTAAAATTTGAATACATATTCCGTTTTTGTCTTCCATTGCATTGCCATATAAAAAGAAAACGCACACATACCAACTAACACACTAAAGCCTAAACCAAAATAGACGAGACGAGACGCAACGAGTAAGTTCGAGTGTATGTAAACCAATGTTGATAGCCAAAATGAGCCAACGTAATTGATCGAAAGTGAACGAAACATTTTGACGAGACGAGTTGTTCCGTAAGAACCGAACTTCAAAACGTTGCTACTCGTCATAACAGCTTTTTTGGTTCGTTGGCTAGCGTAACATTTTGGGTTAAATGTCAAAACAGACGAAACGAGTGCAAACGTTCGTTCAATTGCTACCGTCTCGTCACGTCTATTTTGGTTAAGTCTTAACTTGCCATTAAACGATTTGTTATTCTTGCATACTTCTTTCTAAGTGTGAAATTAGTTTTCTTAGCAATTTTAAAACTTTAATATTTTAATATTTAAGAGGAATATCGTGATAAATATCAAATGAACAGTAAAGAAAACAAAATTATTAGTGATTATATCTAATTAAAAAATAGTTCATTGTGTCGTATCATACAATAGTGCACACAGTTTTCACTTCTCTCGGCACTCCCGGAGTGCAACCCGCCGGTTTTTTTTTATCTAAATTTTTATGTACCATAATATTAGCCATAAGCTTATCATACAAAGTTTTGATCTGAGTCGTAAAGGCGATATAAAAAAGACTTAAGTTTGCTCATTATTTGATTCAAAGAAAACAATTTTAATTTTTTTTTTAACATTTTATTATGCTTTCAATGCTACATTATTTAAGTATATAATATACATTTTTATCCTCTTTCTTCACCAGGTCCTCTTGGCTTACAAGTATACTCTCCATGCTCATATCTACAGTATTTTGTTATTTTCTGCTGTAAATTGATAAAATTTTGTAAGAATTGTTTTGTAAAACTAAGCTTTCTGCGAGAAAGACACATTTCCATTTGATTTATGTTGGTGAATATGGCTTATTCGCATATCAATTATTTTGGAAAAAATACGTTTTAGTTTTTTAATTTAATTATTCGCATTATTTTTAAATTAGTTCAATTAAGGGATTAACAAACGTGAAGTAAACAAAATTAGAAAAAAATAAGTTAATCTTTCGATGGACCTAGTCATGTTGGGCATAAACTATGTAGACCTAGTTAACTTTAAACTATAAAAAGTTTTATTTGTACTTTCTAAGCTTTCAGAATAAAGTCGTAAAGAGACAAAAAGAAGATCTAAATAGAATTCATTATTGCAAAATCTCAAACAAGAAATACGTGATTCAGAGAAATGCTGGAGAGAAGGTTATATGTATCGTGAGGAGATAAATGACACAAGAGATATACATACATAGCAAACCAAGCTATTAAGCTGAAATTGGACTAATATGAACTTGTAATAAACGTGATTACATTAAAGATCATCATAGTTCCTCCTATACGAGCGATTATAACTCGCTTTTGCCACATATTTCAGTACGAGCTGTAGCCCGAGCTGCTCGAACCTTTGAATCACTGTAATGACTATACTGTAATTTGTGTATAACATTTAGCAGTTTGAAGGCGGTTTTGGCTATGTGCTGTGCTTTTGCAACTGAATGGGAGATCTGAAAACGTCTTCTTGATTACTGGCTCTCTTGAACGAGACAATTTCTTTTTTTCTTCGGAAAGCGTACCATCATGGACGGTCACAATTTACGTCAGAAAAAATTTGTAGATTAAACAGTTTTTCTATAGTAATTTTTTGATGATAATGGCAAATTTCAAGATTTTCAATTAAATAAAGTCTGGCAATGATTTGACGCGAAAACTTTTTCTCAACTGCAGCAATTCAGAGCCAGAGCAGTAGATCCCCGCTAATGAGTGAAATCGGAAAGAACTAAGTAAATAGAATGACGCTTAGGAATAAGCTAGGTCGTGGCTCTTTATAAGCTGTTGTGCCTAACAACTGTGGAACATTCAATGTTTTGAGCATCGGTCTCTGGAGATTTTACTTTTGAAATTTTCTAAAAGCTTTCACTAATCATTTTTTATTCATTTTAGTATTAAAAAAAAAAATTTTTTATTTTCTATGAATTAAGATCTTCACGTAAACCTTTCTGTTACTTACATTGGCCAGTGGTCCAGCGGATGCCATTAGAGCACTTGCACAAAACAACCACATGAAAATCCAAATTTTTGAAACAAACATAATTGCTGAAACGAATTAATTATTATGTTTTATTTTTAGTTTCTAAGTTAATATCGATACTAGTATTTTGCGACAAAAAAAAAATTTAAAATTTGAAGAAACATCAGCCAAATCTTAACTCACCTGACTGATCGAAAGCGATTGAGCTGTAAAACTTGCTGGACCAACGTTTTATACAGAAATTTTCGAAAGAACTTTTTAAAGAAATTTTATGATAATAAATTTCATGATAGTACATTTTTTTACAAATATTAATCCTTAAGTTTAATTAGTTTTTTTATTGCTTACGATAGGATTGTGCTCTTAAATAAATAATTTTATATAATGCCTTACATTAATTACTATTTGGGAAATCATTTTCTAAAGAAATTTTATGATAATAAATTTCATGATATTGCATTTTTTTACAAATATTAATTCTTAAGTTGAATAATTTATTTTTATATTTTACGATAGAATCGTGCTCTTAAATAAAAAAATTTATATAATGTCTTACATTATTTGAGACATCATATTTATAAATAAATTTTTATGATAATAAATTTCATGATAATACATTTTTTTACAAATATTAATCCTTAAGTTTAATTAGTTTTTTTATATATTACGATAGAATCGTGCTCTTAAATAAATAAATTTATATAATGCCTTACATTATTTGAGACATCATATTTATAAAAAATTTTTATGATAATAAATTTCATGATAATACATTTTTTTACAAATATTAATTCTTAAGTTGAATAATTTTTTTTATATTTTACGAAAGAATCGTGCTCTTAAATAAATAAATTTATATAATGTCTTACATTATTTGAGACATCATATTTATAAAAAAATTTTATGATAATAAATTTCATGACAATACATTTTTTACTACTATTAATTCTTATAATTAACTAGCGGACCCTCGCTTGCTTTGCTACGCGTGCGAAAATAATATTCTTATTGTCTAAAGAAAAAATTTGTCGATTTGTGGCCTAACAGTTAAAATGCTTTTTTTTCCAAAAATTAAAAAATTGTTTTATTACTATTTTAAAATGAGTTTAATGTAATGCTTTTTGGTAAATAATAGTTTTTTGTTTTTCCATCTGTTGTGCAATGCTGATGGTTTGCCTACTCGTAAGCATCCAACATAAAGATGTCCGTATGATTAAACTGGATACTCCAAGTTGATACCGCAGGTTTCCAAAGATTGACCTTGCGCCTTATTGATGGTGATCGCAAAGGCAAGACGAACAGGAAATTGAAGGCGAAAAAGGAAAATCGGTAGAAATCATAGGAATTTGGGGAATCAAAATCGCCTTTGTATTTTTCTTTCCAAATAGTTGCTTTGATGACATTGTTCATTAGTTTTTTCACGGCAAGTCTGGGGTCATTACAAAGTCGTGGTTGGTTTATATTGCGAAGCATAATAATTGTTGCACCAACTTTGAGTTGTTGTTTGTATGGTGACAGTCCTGGCAAATCAAGTGAATTCAAAAATGAATAAACGCAATTTGCCGTCCTATCTAACTACGAAAAGAAAATATAAATCGTCAACATACAGAAAGTTGTATACAACAACCGTTATACATTCGTCTCTCATACTTTTCGAAACACACAATTTTTACAAAGTGCAAAATGTTAACGTTGCATAGCAATTTAGAATCTTCTACGTAAAAAAAAATATCGAAATATTTGCTTTTCACTTGTTTTGCTGTTTTCTAATTTTTTCTTGGAAAAAACTTACTTCAAATAAAGCAAATTCGTAACTGGAATGGGATAAATAGCGCGCAGCGAATCAACACAATGAATGAATGGCGTTTAATTTTCTCATATTGGTTGGTACCGCCTATTTTTCATTGAAACTTAACTTAGACCGAATCTTTTATAAATGTATGTGTGTACCAAGTCCCAGTCGTCTGCGTCTAATAGTTGATGAGATGTGATGAATTTGATTTTTCTTTTATGTGGGAGGGCGTGGCGTTGCCTATTTGTTTTTAAACTAAACTATGCTAAGAACTCCCGACAAACCATACGAAACATGTGTACAAAATGTTATACATCTGCATCAGGTGCTGAGGTTCATGTAACGAATTTTACTTTTTTCACGTATGGGGCGTGTTACCGCCTATTTTTTCATTAAAACTTATTCTAACCAGTATCTTTTATATACATATGTACCAATTCCCATTCATCTGCGTTTAATATTTAGTTGATGAGATATGATGATTTGATTTTTCTCTTATATAAGGGGCGTGGTTTCGCCTTTTAGTTGCAAACAAAATTATGATAAGAACTTTCCATAAACCATAAAAAACATGTGATATGTACAAAATATTATTCATTATGTGCTGAGATATCACAAATTTTGTTTATTTTTCTCTTTTTTGTTTGGGAGGCGTCGTACCGCCTATCTTTTCATTGAAGATTACTCAAGCTTGTATTTCTTATATATGTACCAAGTTCCATTCATATGCGTCCAATAGTTAATGAGATATGATGAATTTGAATTTTTTCTTACATGGAGGGGCGTGGCTTCGCCTATTTCTTCCAAACTAAACTATGCTAAGAACTTTCCATAGGCCATGAGAAACTTATGTAGAAAATTGTATTCATCTGCGTCAAATAGGTGCTGAGTTATAACAAATTTTAGTTTTTTCTCTTACGGGAGGCGTGGTAATGCCCATTTTTTTATTGAAAATTTCTTAAGGTCGTATTTTTTATATTAGTACCAAGTTTCATTCATATGCGTCCAATATTAAATGAGATATGATGAATTTAAACTTTCTCTTATATGGGGGGACGTGGCATCGCCTATTTATTCCAAATTAAATTATGCTAAGAACTTTTCATAAACCATAAAAAACATATGTACAAAATTTTATTCATCTGCGTCAAATAGGTGCTGAGATATAACAAATTTTAGTTTTTTCTCTTACGGGAGGCGTGGTAACGCCCACTTTTTTATTGAAAATATTTTAAGGTCGTATTTTTTATATATCAGCAAATCCATCAGATTGGGCCTTTTAGCTGGCCTCGTTTTTTTTTTTTTTTTTTTTTGGAGTACATCTTCCAGCCATAGTTTTTCTTGAAGCTAAGGCTATCTTGAACTCATAATAAAGGTTGTTCAATTGAAATTCAGATAGCTATTTTTTTAATTTGCATTTAAAGTAAGAAATACATGAAACTTTTCGTGTTTTTTAAAAATTGTCAATTTATTGGGTTTTTACGCTGTAGTCTAAAGACTGTTGAGTACATCGTTCAGATATAATTTTTTTTGAAGCTAAGGCTGTATTGAACTCATATTAAAGGTTGTTCAATTAAAATTTAGATACTTATTTTTTTAATTTGCATTTAAAGTAAGAAATATGTGAAACTTTTCGTGTTTTTTAAAAATTGCCAATTTATTGGGTTTTTACGCTGTAGTCTAAAGACTGTACATCTTTCAGATATAGTCTTTTTTGAAGCTAAGACTGTCTTGAACTCACAATAAAGGTTGTTCAATTGAACTTCAGATAGATATTTTTTTTTATTTAACTTTATATGTAACATTTCATATTGTTTTTAACTAAAATCCAATTTTAACTATGTCTCCCTTAAAATTTTAATTGTTCCTTCTTGAATATTAATTAAAGATAGTCTTAACTTCAAGAAAAACCATGTTTGAAGAGACTCCTCAAAAAAAAAAAAAAAATAAATAAATAAAATCGAAGCCATGGAGTGGTAAGATAACAATTTCGATTTTTTTTTTTTATTTTTTTTTTTTGGAGCAGACTCTTCAAACATGGTTTTTCTCAAAGTTTAGACTATCTTTAATTAATATTCAAGGAGGAACAATTAAAATTCAAAGGAAGACATAGTTAAAATTGGATTTTAGTTAAAAACAACATGAAATGTTACATATAAAGTTAAATAAAAAAAATAGCTACCTAAATTTTAATTGAACAACCTTTAATATGAGTTCAAGACAGTCTTAGCTTCAAAAAAAAACTATATCTGAAAGATGTACTGAACAGTCTTTAGACTACAGCGTTAAAACCCAATAAATTGACAATTTTTAAAAAACACGAAAAGTTTCACATATTTCTTACTTTAAATGCAAATTAAAAAAATAGGTATCTAAATTTTAATTGAACAACCTTTAATATAAGTTCAATACAGCCTTAGCTTCAAAAAAAACTATATCTGAAAGATGTACTCAACAGTCTTTAGACTACAGCGTAAAAACCCAATAAATTGACAATTTTTAAAAAACACGAAAAGTTTTATGTATTTCTTACTTTAAATGCAAATTAAAAAAATAGCTATCTGAATTTCAATTGAACAACCTTTATTATGAGTTCAAGATAGCCTTAGCTTCAAGAAAAACTATGGCTGGAAAATGTACTCCAAAAAAAAAAAAAAAAAAAAACGAGGCCAGCTAAAAGGCCCAATCTGATGGATATGCACATATGTACCAAGTTTCATTCATATGCGTCCAATATTAAATGAGATATGATGAATTTAAACTTTCTCTTATATGGGGGGGCGTGGCATCGCCTATTTATTCCAAATTGTATTATGCTAAGAACTTTTCATAAACCATAAAAAACATATGTACAAAATTTTATTCATCTGCGTCAGATAGGTGCTAAGATATAAAAAATTTTAGTTTTTTCTCTTACGGAAGGCGTGGTAACGCCCACTTTTTTACTGAAAATTTCTTAAGGTCGTATTTTTTATATATGTACCAAGTTTCATTCATATGCGTCCAATATTAAATGAGATATGATGAATTTAAACTTTCTCTTATATGGGGGGCGTGGCATCGCCTATTTATTCCAAATCGTATTATTCTAAAAACTTTTCATAAACCATAAAAAACATATGTACAAAATTTTATTCATCTGCGTCAGATAGGTGCTGAGATATAACAAATTTTAGTTTTTTCTCTTACGGGAGGCGTGGTAACGCCCACTGTTTTACTGAAAATTTCTTAAGGTCGTATTTTTTATATATGTACCAAGTTTCATTCATATGCGTCCAATATTAAATGAGATATGATGAATTTAAACTTTCTCTTATATGGGGGGCGTGGCATCGCCCTATGCCTATAACCTTCCGCAGACCAAAAGAAACATTTTGAAAAAAAAATTATGAAAATCGGTCGAGCGGTTCGCGAGTTTTGGTGAGACAGACGAACGGCGTTCTATTTTTATATATAGGTACCCACTCGGCATGAAACGTTTCAGAAAGTTTCAGAAATATTTCGTAACGTTTCTGCAACGTTACGAAACGTTTCATGCCGAGCGGGTATAGAGATTATATAATAATTCTTTTTATTTGTATCAACTTTAATATCAATTGATTTAAGCATCATTATTCTATGAGCTTAATTTGGATATATATTTATATATATCGGGAGAAAAAGATGTCGACTAACGAAGAGCCCTTGGGTTAGCGCCTACAGCAGTAAAAACCAGTTTGCAAAAGAGACAGTGTCAAAATAACTAAATTTGCTAAAATTGCCACACTATTCCAATGTAAACAAGTTTCAAAAGTAAAAAAATTTTTAATGGATAAAATGAAGTCACCCTTTTGTTTTGGATTTAGATATACAATCAAAATAAGCGAAGAATGCCTTACTTACTTACTTACATAGATGGCCATAACAACCCGTTGTCAGGTTACAGCCGACCTCATTAGCTCTCGCCAGGCGCCTCTGTTTTGCGCGCACCTTCTCCAATCGTTAATGCCAAGCGCGGTTAGGACTTCCTCAGCTTGGTCTATCCACCGGAGGCATGGTCTCCCTCTTCGTCGTTGACCGGGGACCTTCCCTTCGAATACCTTTTTCGCTGGAGCTTCTTTATCCATACGATGGACATGACCCAGCCAGCGTAGTCGCTGTATTGTTATACGCTTAACTATGTCAATGTCGGCGTAGAGTTCATACAGCTCGTGGTTCATTCGAATGCGATAGTCGTCGCCAACTCGAACAGGACCAAAGATTTTGCGGAGAACTTTCCTCTCGAACACCCCAAGAGCGGCTGCGTTTGTTGTCGAAACCACTTATGCCTCAGCGCCATAAAGAAGCACAGGTAGAATGAGCGTCTTGTAGAGTGTTAGCTTTGTCGATCGAGAGAGAGCTCTGCAACGTAATTGCTTACTGAGACCGTAGTAGCACCTATTAGCAATTGTTATTCTCCGCTTAATCTCCAGACTGACATCATTGTTGCTGGTTACGGCAGTGCCAAGGTAGATGAATTCCTTGACAACTTCTAATTTACAGTTGCCCGCTGTAACATGAGAGTCTAGATCCCGTGCTCTCTTGTTGTTGTTAGTAGACATCATGTTTTTCGTCTTGCCCTCGTTTACCGTCAAACCCACTTTGGCTGATTCCTTTTCAATAGCAGTGAAAGCAGCAGTAACATCTCTCTTACTCCGACCGATAATATCAATGTCATCAGCGTACGCAAGGAGCTGAACACCTTTGAAGAAAATGGTGCCATTATGATGCACACCGGCTTTTCGTACGATCTCCTCCATAATGAAATTGAAGAGATCGCACGAGAGCGGGTCGCCTTGTCTGAAACCTCGCTCGGTATTAAAAGTTCCGGAGAGGTCATTCCCTACCTTGACGGAGCTAAACGTATTGCTCACCGTCATCCTGCAGAGCCTTATCAACTTTGCAGGTATACCGAACTCAGACATTGTTGCGTATAGGCAATACCGCACTGGGCTATCGAACGCAGCTTTATAATCGACGAAGAGATGGTGAGTGTCGATTTGATATTCATGGGTTTCTCCAGGATCTGGCGTAGTGTAAAAATCTGGTCTATGGTGGACTTACCAGGTTTAAGGCCACACTGATAGTATCCGATCAGCGATTCTGTATACGGCTTCAATCTTTCACACAATACGCTCGAGAGGATCTTATATGCGATGGATATAAGACTGATACCCCTGTAGTTGGCGCAGATTGTCGGGTCTCCTTTCTTTATTACAGGACAAAGCACGCTGAGATTCCAATCGTCGGGCATGCTTTCCGCTAGCCATATTTTGCTGATGAGTTGATGCATGCACCTTATCAATTCATCGCCACCAGCCTTAAACAACTCTGCTGGCAGGCCGTCAGCACCCGCTGCTTTGTTGTTTTTGAGTCGCTGGATAGCAACTCGAACCTCTTCATGGCTAGGTGATGGTACTTCCACTGCGTTATCATCGATTGGTGGTATCGTACTGCATTCTCTCTGGGCGGAATTGGTGGAATCATCACCCGTAAGCAAGTTGGAGAAATGCTGCCTCCATAACCTCAGTACACTCTGTGTATCTGTAACCAGATTTCCATTTTCGCCTTTACAAGTGGATGCTCCGGGCTTGAAATCTTGAGTTAGACGCTTAACTTGTTGATAGAATTTTCGTGCATCCTTCTTGCCCTGGTACACCTCAAGTTCCTCACGCTCACGCTTTTTCTGCTCCCTTTTTTTACGTCTAAAAATGCGCCTCTCTTCCTTCCTCTTTTCACGGTAGTTTTCTCGCACGGCTCGCGTTGCGGCTGACTGCAGCGTCTTCTTGTAAGTTTCAAAAGTAAAAAACTCTTTAATAGATAAAATGAAGTCACCCTTTTTTCTATTTAGATATACAATCAAAATAAGCGAAGAATGCCACTGATCAATAAAAACCTGCGTTTATACATAAAAAAAAGTGATTCAATTTGCGTCGTTTCGATTTGCGTCGCATTTCTCATATCAATATTAACGACGCAAATCGGTGCTCTAGTGTATCTGAGTATTTCACCCAATCTGAATGACAATAATACCATGACAATGATAATAATTAAATCAAGTCTTAGTATGGCACATGCGACCTGCGACTTTCTTAGATTTTTAAACATAATAATACGTTTTTTTTTCAACATTTTACGATTTTTTTTTTTTTAAATTCAACAAATTTCGATGACCTTTTCAACATTCTTTGATACATTTAAATTATTTTAATATTGTTCTAGCATTGACTATTTTAATTTTTTTCATAATCTCTAACATTTATGCCAATGTTGTTGAACATTTTAAACTCGTTTATAATTACTCGACGTTACCAAAATTGTTTGAATTTCTCGACTTCTTTTGCAGTCGGGTCTTTCCATCTATAATTTGCCTATTTTTACCCTGATGTGTTTTAAATTGGCTGAAAATTGTTTGAGTGATTAAGCCATTATCTAATAGCTAGATAGAAAAAATTTATATCAAATTTTTTCGAAAAAAAAAATTTTGATAAAAAAATGAATTTTTTAACCCTGTTCAGAGCCGCTCGTAAATAACACAAAAAATTCATTAATGAATATAAACAAACAAACGCAATTCAAATTCGCTTCCATATTATTTTTAGGTAGCTGTGTACTAGTAGATGACAAAAAAACTTCAAGTTTGAAAAAATTAACGCCTTAGCGTTATATATACACTGAAAGAAAAAAAAAATTACGTTTCAGGAAAACATCGATTTCTCAAATACTTCGAAATCGATTTCAGCTTTTTTAGGCTCAAAATGTTTAGAACATATAGGAGTATCATTTTGTATTTTGCGAAGAAAAACAAATTCAATGTTTAATATCTCTGGGCCTGGTCAACCATTTTTACTATATTGTATCTCATTTAAAAGTGAATAGATAGATAAACATAATAAGATTGGTCATTAGTATTATGCATAAAACTACGATTAAGTACACCATTTTCAAAGCAGTCATATTTTACTAAGACGTATTTAACTTAATCGGGTCGCAAAAATAAGTCTTAAGGTCTTGAGCTTTAAAATTATTTTTTTATGTATAAAAGATGACATAACAAAAAAAAATTGATATCCACAACTTTAAATTTAGATTTGAGGGCTTTTAAAACAAATATTTTTAAACCGTACTAAACATGAATATTTTCAGGTCTAAATATGGTTCTTTATCTAGACTCCGACCACCTAGGAAGCTGAAATTTAGACTGTAGTGCTACCTATTAAAGTATTTTGACGTGTCAAAATTTGAAGAAAATCGAAAAACTTTTAAATTTCATACATATGTTAGGCATATGTAATATCATTAAAAAACAGTAAATATGGAATTAAAAAAAAAAAAAGCTCTAAGGATTTCTTATATTTTTCATATATCGACTCTAAATTACATCCCAAATAATCCCCAATTAAAGTTTTTGTTGTAACTCACACTTTTATTAAAAGTTGGTTAAAGCCCACCGTGTGTCAAGAAGAAATTGAGCATGATTGGTACAATGTGCCGCAATGAAAAATGTATTCCTGCAGAGCTAATGTTCAAGCAGAAAGATCCGGTTGGAAAAAGTTTAATAATTTGGTCGACATCGCTACCCTTGCCGCTTACATCATACATACTGAGAACAAGCAGCTAGTGCAGTTGTTATTAGAACTGTGCCATAGCAACATTCTCCGACGTTCGCAAAATTGGCATGTTAAAGGGAAGTTGCATCATAGGTCTGGAATATGCGACTTGCTTGGTTATGAATTGTCTCTGAAAACACAATATGAGCCTGAGACGCCATAACTGGATGCTAGCGGTTGCGATAAGATTCAGGGCAAGTGTCACCTATGCGTTTCGAACAAGGGCGGATTCACGGGAGGGGAAATGGGGGAAATTTCCCCCTCCAACGGCTTCAAAAATACACTAGAGAGCTTTAAAGTTTTAAAAAACCATTCAGCATCTGAGAAACAAACTGAAAATTTTGAAGTTTCTAGTAACGCCGGAGATGTGTAGTTTTTCAGTTTGTTAACTTTTTCATATAAACTTAAAAATTAACAAATCATATTACTCTACAAATTTCCAAAAACTTACATCACATCGAATGGCGATGATATTTAATGTAGTGAAAATTTCCGTAGAATTCGAATATTCTAATGATTTTTTTCGATTGGCCCCAATTTTCCACATAAATGGTAAAATTCAAAAATAAGTGCTTGTAAAAACTTTGATTTTCAGCAAATAAAATTTAATTTTTTTTTAGTATTGAGAAGAGTTCTACAACAATTTTAATTGTGCCAATAGTGTTATGATATTCAATTTAAGAGACTCATATTTTTTTATTTTGCTGAAGAGCCACATTTTTCGAAGTTATCGTCATTTAAACTTTTTATGTTAAGATTACAAATACGAAACAAATTTTGAAAGGACTTTTTTTCAAATTGTCGGTATTTCGTTAGTACATAATGACTTCTTATATATATTTTTTTTAAATATCTTCATTATTTTATGGGTTTTATGAAAAAGTGACGTTTAGTGCTAAGTAAAAACAATTTTGAAAACCCATTATGTATCAAGGAAATACCTACAATTTGAAAAAAGGTCCTTTCAGAATTTTTTTCGTATATGCATTTTAACATACGAGTACAATGTTCAAATTATATAAGAAAAAATATTTGATTGATGTTAATAAAATGCTCCATAGTAGTCATGACTTTTCTATAAACATGTGTAGGTACTATGTTTAAAATTTTTATAATGAAATTCTCTATGAAATAGAAGGACTAACTTTTAGTAACTCACATAATTAATTCTGGAATTAATCAAAGTTGGAATTTGTTAAAAAAAAACGAAAACAAAAAATATTTGTTTACCTAATTTCGATCATAATAGCCATATCACTTATACTATTGGCACATTTTATACCTTTAAATATTTGTAGGACTCTTCTCTACACTTAAAAAAATTTTAAATTGATTTGCTGACAATTAAAGTTCTTACAAGCATTTATGTGAAGTATGCGCTCTCAACACTTCATTTTTTTGAATTTTGCCGTCTATGTGTGTATATAGAAAATTGGGGCTAATCGGAATATATGTTACTATATTCAGATGTATCCACACTGCACACTAAAAGCAAAACCGAGTGCAAAGTTGATTTTCCATGCGAGAAGCGGGATTAGGGTTGGCCATAGTAAACGCGAGAAACGGCGCTCAAATTCTGATTGTCGTTCGTACATATATTTTACATATCTTATTTTCAGTCGAGCTATAGGTCACGAAAAAATACTTAATTGATAATTTCAATTATTTATTTATTTTAAATATTTTGTCCAATATTTCGGTTTTCTTTGAAAACCATCCTCAGGGACATGTAGTTCTACAAAAAATATACAAAAATTAAAAACACTTCAATTGGTAATCACCTACATCAAACATTAAAACTTACATTAATTTAAATAAAAAATGGAAACATAAAAAGTTATTTTAAAATATATAAACATTAAACATAAACATTAAACATAAGAACATTAAAGCCGCGCACTACACTTAACAATTATACGACAAATGAAATTTGCTGTCTACTGTTGTCATTTGTTTGTTTTGTTTTGTTCTCATCAGTTTTTCGTTTTGTATTTATTAAGTGTCTGTATATGTGAGCGCAATTGTCTGTGTCAGTTTTATAATTTAGTCTCTGTTGTTTTGGTACACTAATAATATGTAACATTTCGAGCGTATACCGTCTCCTATAGTTATTCTCTTGTTGCAAAATTTTGACTTTTTCAAAGTCTGGAGAATGACCGCTGTTTGCACAGTGGGATGCTAAGGCTGTTTTTTGTTCGATCGGTTTGTCAAGTGCTTTAAAGTCTGATTTGTGTCCTGATATTCTTGTCCGTAATTTTGTTTTAGTTGTTCCAACATATACTCTATCGCATAAATTGGATCCGTCCCCCTTGCACGAAATTTGATATATCAAATTCGATTTGTCTTGTTTGTCAATTTTAGATTTTGTGTTTGTGTACAGTGTTCTTAATGTATTACTTGTCTTAAACGCTATATTAAACTTGTCCTTGTTGAAAATGTCTGACTTTTTTACTTTTTCTGAGAAACCAGGTATATACGTCATTGTCTTGTAGATTTTTGAGGAACTATTATCGCTTAAGTTTTTGGCTATCGATAATAGCCAAAAACTTAAGCGATAATAGTTCCGATAGCCAAAAACTTAAGCGATAATAGTTCCTCAAAAATCTACAAGACAATGACGTATATACCTGGTTTCTCAGAAAAAGTAAAAAAGTCAGACATTTTCAACAAGGACAAGTTTAATATAGCGTTTAAGACAAGTAATACATTAAGAACACTGTACACAAACACAAAATCTAAAATTGACAAACAAGACAAATCGAATTTGATATATCAAATTTCGTGCAAGGGGGACGGATCCAATTTATGCGATAGAGTATATGTTGGAACAACTAAAACAAAATTACGGACAAGAATATCAGGACACAAATCAGACTTTAAAGCACTTGACAAACCGATCGAACAAAAAACAGCCTTAGCATCCCACTGTGCAAACAGCGGTCATTCTCCAGACTTTGAAAAAGTCAAAATTTTGCAACAAGAGAATAACTATAGGAGACGGTATACGCTCGAAATGTTACATATTATTAGTGTACCAAAACAACAGAGACTAAATTATAAAACTGACACAGACAATTGCGCTCACATATACAGACACTTAATAAATACAAAACGAAAAACTGATGAGAACAAAACAAAACAAACAAATGACAACAGTAGACAGCAAATTTCATTTGTCGTATAATTGTTAAGTGTAGTGCGCGGCTTTAATGTTCTTATGTTTAATGTTTATGTTTAATGTTTATATATTTTAAAATAACTTTTTATGTTTCCATTTTTTATTTAAATTAATGTAAGTTTTAATGTTTGATGTAGGTGATTACCAATTGAAGTGTTTTTAATTTTTGTATATTTTTTGTAGAACTACATGTCCCTGAGGATGGTTTTCAAAGAAAACCGAAATATTGGACAAAATATTTAAAATAAATAAATAATTGAAATTATCAATTAAGTATTTTTTCGTGACCTATAGCTCGACTGAAAATAAAATAATTAACAAAAGGTCAAAAATCAAATTAAAATATTTTACATATCTGTGAACGTTTGACAAAACAACCTCTTTCGATCTACGGTAATAATTCAATATAGCGTAAGTCTTGCGTTGAAGCTATGTATAAAGACTATTCAGTCTCGTGATTCAATAATTAAAATAATTTTTCTACCAAAAATCTATTGTGGTAGCACTTATTTTTGTGGCCCTTCAGAGCAAGTCGAGAATAAACTTTACCTATAAAAAGTCCAAAATTCATTTTACACAATCAAAGGATTTATTCACTAACAAATACTCATTTGATACTGAGTAGACGAAAACTCACTTGTAAAAATGAGGAGAGCTTCCCAAAATAAAATAGTAGAAAGTTAAATTTGTTTTTTCTTTTTGTTGGCAATAATAACCCTGCAGGATGGAATGTGCCCACACGTTAAAAAATCAGGCAAAATTTGTATAGTATCCAAGTGCAATGAACCTGTACCCCAAATTTATTCTAAATTTATATATTTCCACATATTTCAAGACTAGTCTTAGAAGTATTTAATTAATTAAAGTTGAAAATCTCCTAATTTAAAAAATGTGTCTGGGTATCCTTCGGTGAAATTTTTCAAGAAAAATCGAAACGTGAACCTTCAATTATATAATTTAATTTTTTTTTTCAACTGAAATTATCCAATTGCAAATTAAAAAAATTAACTTTTCAGTTACATAGTAAAATACGTGATTTTACTTGTAAAAATAAAATTTTTTGATTTAAGAAACAAGTCTTAGAAATATACTCATTTTTAAGTATGGGTGGATTACATTCACGTCAGTAATGGCGTTACGAAAAAGGCGTCTGTAATGCAGGGTTTAAAAGTTAACATAGAAGACCTGATCATCTTTTTTTAACTAACAAAAATCATCCAATAAACGGTTTCTACCGAAAATTTTGAAATCCTACAAGGCTTTGACATGCAATCAATGCCTTGGCCTCTTGGCAACCCTGTTTGAAGCGAACAGAGCTATAATTCCACTATAAGAAGAAGAAGCTATATGGCTTATAATGTAAACGTGAACGAACATTATAGTAAAACAATATTTATTTCATGTTTATATCTACAGTAAACTTTTTTGGACATACATTTAACATAACCAATTTCCCCCTCCAATATTTTTTCCTGGATCCGCGCCTGGTTTCGAATTATAAGCGGCAAAGAAATTCGCGCCAGCGCTGCAGACTATGCAAAAATCGAGTATGCGATCAACACACTTAAAAGGAAATAACCTGTCCCTCGTGCTAGGCTAATTTTTCCTTTCTATTATTTCTTGTAATTTTCTATTTTCCTATTTTTTATATCTTCACTTGTATTTCATTCAATAATTATTTGATAAAAAATTTAACATCTGTCTATCATTTTGCGTACATTATACACGTAGTCACCGGGGTGACTTATACTACAACAAGAGATCAGAATTGAACTTTCAGATAAATACGCCCACATGTAAGTGTTAAAAAATTGAAATATATCTTAAAATGATCCTAACTAAAATCGTAGTAAAGTCAGAAACGCCTACCATCCTAGGTAAATTTGAACATGGATAAATATTGGAGAATAACTGAAAAAGTCACCCGGGTGACTAATACTCTAACGGAGGGTTAACACTGTCTCTTTTGCAAACTGGTTTTTACTGCTGTAGGCGCTAACCCAAGGGCTCTTCGTTAAACGACAGCTTTTTCTCCCGATATATATATAAATATATCCAAATTAAGCTCATAGAATAATGATGCTTAAATCAATTGATATTAAAGTTGATACAAACAAAAAGAATTATTATATAATTAATTATAAGAATTAATAGTAGTAAAAAATGTATTCTCATGAAATTTATTATCATAAAAATTTTTTATAAATATGATGTCTCAAATAATGTAAGGCATTATATAAATTTATTTATTTTAGAGCACGATTCTATCGTAATATATATAAAAAACTAATTAAACTTAAGGATTAATATTTGTAAAAAAATGTATTATCATGAAATTTATTATCATAAAATTTCTTTAGAAAATGATTTCCCAAATAGTAATTAATGAAAGGCATTATATAAAATTATTTATCTAAGAGCACGATATTATCGTAATATATAAAAAAACTAATTAAACTTAAGGATTAATATTTGTAAATAAATGTATTGTCATGAAATTTATTATCATAAAATTTTTTTATAAATATGATGTCTCAAATAATGTAAGGCATTATATAAATTTATTTATTTAAGAGCACGATTCTATCGTAAAATATAAAAAAACTAATTCAACTTATGGATTAATATTTGTAAAAAAATGTATTATCATTAAATTTATTATCATAAAATTTCTTTAAAAAGTTCTTTCGAAAATTTCTGTATAAAACGTTGGTCCAGCAAGTTTTACAGCTCAATCGCTTTCGATCAGTCAGGTGAGTTAAGATTTGGCTGATGTTTCTTCAAATTTTAAATTTTTCTTTTGTCGCAAAATACTAGTATCGATATTAACTTAGAAACTAAAAATAAAACATAATAATTAATTCGTTTCAGCAATTATGTTTGTTTCAAAAATTTGGATTTTCATGTGGTTGTTTTGTGCAAGTGCTCTAATGGCATCCGCTGGACCACTGGCCAATGTAAGTAACAGAAAGGTTTACGTGAGGATTTTAATTCATAGAAAATAAAAAAAAAATTTTTTTTTAATACTAAAATGAATAAAAAATGATTAGTGAAAGCTTTTAAAAAATTTCAAAAGTTAAATCTCCAGTGACCGATGCTCAAAACATTGAATGTTCCACAGTTGTTATGCACAACAGCTTATAAAGAGACACGACCTAGCTTAGTCCTAAGCGTCATTCTATTTACTTCGTTCTTTTCGATTTCACACATTGGCGGGGATCTACAGCTCTGGCTCTGAATTGTTGCAGTTCAGAAAAAGTTTTCGCGTCAAATCATTGCCAGACTTTATTTAATTGAAAATCTTGAAATTTGCCATTATCATCAAAAAATTATTATAGAATTTTTTCATAAGAAACTGTTTAATCTACAATTTTTTTCTGACCTAAATTGTGATTGGTACGTTTTCCGAAGAAAAAAAGAAATTGTCTCTCCGGACAAATTTTTTCAAGAGAGCCAGTAATCAAGAAAAGGTTTTCAGATCTCCCATTCAGTTGCAAAGCACATCACATAACCATAACCGCCTTCACACTGCTAAATGTTATTCGCAAATTACAGTATAGTCATTACAGTGATTCAAAGGTTCGAGCAGCTCGGGCTACAACTCGTACTGAAATATGTGGCAAAAGCGAATTATAATCGCTCGAATAGGAGGAACTATGATGCTCTTTAATGTAATCTCGTTTAT